>OFHS01001513.1:0-10255 GCA_900245855.1 Calvadosia cruxmelitensis
GAGTGCTATTTACAATAAAATCAACATTGCTTGACGAAAGATAATCATATCGGGACGATGAGAACACTGCTCCTCTGCTTCTTATAGTCACAGTAACTGCTGCACCATCTGTGACATACTATGCTTAATTCGTCTGTAATGAACAACATTCTTTGGAACACATTCATCAAAGAATTTCCGTGCTACAAAATGAATTTTGAGCGAAAGTGGTTTAGTACTATGTTATGTTATTAAAGCTACAATTACCTATTTAACAGTGCTTGGCGTATTATTGACTTGTTCGCATATCTCTCTCGAATTCTCTATGAGATTTCTTAAAATAGTTTTCTATGTTGAAGATATTTCACTAAATATGAAGCTGAAATAGCCTCATTCATTGGATCAATCGGAGTTTGAGGATAACTTTATGATTTTATTTTACTGTATTATTGTTTACCACTCGTTTGTTTGTTTGTTTGTTTATCTGTAAGACTATTTGTTGTGTCTTGTAATTAATTATGTTTATCGTTCTACTTTCAATTATACTTGCCGTCACTTGGAAATAGCAAGAATAAATATAGATGATGTTTCACTTAAATATCCTTTCTAGTTTCGTTATGCTACTGCGTACGATTGGCTGCTTTTTATGGTTGGTTTCTTCGCTGCCATAATCCACGGTGCGGCATTGCCAGTCAACGTTCTGTTCGCGCGAGAGGTCATCGATCAGTTCATCGTTCACGCTCGACATAAATTGATGTTGGACGCAAACATGACAAGAATTGAAGTANACCTTTGAATGTCGAAGATGAAGTCTCCAGAATGGCTCATCTAATGGTCATCACTGCTGGCGCCACGCTGTTTGCTGGATTCTTTCAAAGTTACTGCTGGGCGTTGTTTGGCTTGCGGCAAAGTAATCGTCTTCGTCAAGAGTACTTCCGTGCTGTTCTTCGGCAAGATGGGGCACGGCAAGATGCTAATGATCCTGGTGAAGCAACAAGTAAATTGACCAGGTAAGAGCTGCTCCGGATTAGGGTTAGGGATTTAAGGTTAGGGTTAGGGTTGATGATATATATTTTCACCCTCTGCGGGGTAACTCACGTTACAGTGTTTAATATCAAAGTATTATCTTAAAATCTAAGGCTTTATAAATCGATGTATGTATGTTTGTATGTATGTATGTTTATTTGCCCAGATGGGACAGGAAAATAAAGGAGGGATTTACCCTCGCTTACATACTTCCATTATTGCATGTAAGCAACAGTATAGTAAATATTTTATACAATAAACAGTTCTAATACAACAGACAGTTACATGCCAGATCCGTTGCTCTCAAGCCAGATTTGAATTGATGGAAGGACTTTGTTGTGACGAGGGCTTCTGGCAGCGAATTCCACCATGGGACCACACGATTTATAAATTGGTTTTTCACCGAATTCAATTTGCAGATTGAATTGGTCTTGACCTTTAGCGAGTGTCCATGTGCACGCATTGAATATTTGCTAGTATATATTACAGTATTTATTTGCTATCAATATTACAATGGAGTGTCAAACGACACACAATCTTTTACAAAATGTATGTAAGATTGGACATTTGGACAGTTAATCAGATGATATATATAATTTGCTTATTCACCACATTCGGAACATATGCATGAATCAGTTGGACGATGAAAATCTTTGTTGGGGAAAATAAGTTAGGGTTGGGGTTAAGGTTAGGATTAGGATTATTTTATTGTTTAGCATGTTTTAATCAACTATAACAATCAGTTATCACCAAGTTTAATCAATTATAATCAGTTGGTATCCGACTATTGCTTACCCGCGGTCTCGTGAGTTTATTCTGTTTATGTCGGCCCGATGGGACTACGGAGTAGACGAATGAGCACTTGACTCGAATTGTTTTGCCATATACAGTACTATATTTCTCTGATTTATTATAGCAGTTACCTGGTGATTCGTGATGGCACAGGAGAAAAGTTTGGTCTCATAATTGAGAAGGTGTTCCGCTTCGTCAGCGGAATTGCCTTTTCGTTCTACTTCAGTTGGAGATTGTCATTGGTGTTATTAGCAGTGACCCCCGTCTTAGTGATAGCTGGTGGAGCAAGAAGTAAGGTATGCATTTAACTTAATGATCTTTCTACTAACATACTCTTACTAGCTGGTCTGAACTATGACGCATCTTCAGTCAGTGTCTTTGCTACGCATTGTTTCTCAGTTCAGGTAGTCCTCCTAAGAGACTGAAATCGATCATTTCCATTCCTTCGAGCGCAACGCTCTGCAAAGGCAATAACAGAAAATTTGAGGTGCTCATTCCATTTCGATATTTTCCTTCAAAACTTGCTGAAAACAATTTTATCTTCAAGGCGATCTTTTCAAAAAGTTGGGCGATGTTTTCGTGAAGCAGACACAACCAGCCCCTACTGGAGATGGCATTGTTTGGGTTGCATTCCACCGCAGTTACATGCATGATTGCAAATGTCTACAATGTTCTTCAATTATCTACAATAAACTCAATACTGCTCCTTTGAAATCCACTGATTTCCACAATTAATTGGTAGTTATTGGTTAAATATTCTTGTGAAAAAATGAACTGTTATCGAAGAAGTTGTCAGTAGTTTGTACACTGATATTCTAGGCTGATTTCATTTGTGATCCCTTGTTTGTTAAGTCGCATCGACTGTGTGTTTTGTATTGTATTGCCCGTACGCTATACTTGGCAAAATAATGCAGAAAGAAGCAATACAAAGTTCAGGCGCTACAATTTCCTCTTGGAAGAAATGACTACAACATCTAATTGTGCTGTCCTTACTGTGTTAATATGATATAAATATTATTATTAATATAATATTATTAGCAATGTTAGTGTTAATTAATAATTATTACTTTAATATTGTAATGTAATGTTCATTATTTTTATTGTTGTAAACACTGCGGTATGAAATATTATTCTAATGTCGTCTGATTGATGTTAACATTGATTATGATTTGTGAAGTTCCTTGCAAGTTGGTCGATGAAAGAGAAACAAGCTTACGATCAATCTGGTGGAATAGCCGAAGAAGTTCTTGGAGCAATTAAAACAGTCATGTCGTTTGGAGCGGAAGACAACGAGCTACAAAGGTATTAGGGTTATAGGGCTCCACACCTTATATAAATAGTTGAATTGTTTCCCTGGCACTTTCCGTTAGTCGTTGTACACTTTGCTGGTTTACTTTCGATAGCATGTTGGAACTTCAAGTTGCGTCGATCAATTTCCATTTCAACGGCATACTTTCAGCATCGTGCATTGTTCTTAACTCTTGTGTGCAGGTACAAGCAGCATTTGAAGAGAGCAGAATGGTCCGGCATTATGAAAGGTGTCGGCTACGGCATTTGCATTGGTATCTATTGGCTGCTGGCCGTCTCGACGTATGCCTTGGCATTTTGGTAAGATGCGCCTGGGGAATATTTCTCTTATTTTGCGTAGAAGTGTTTTGTTTTCAAGGAGTTATTATTTTCCAACGGTCGATTCGATCCCAAGGGACGTTCGAACTTCGTCAGTCATAAAGTAATGACAATAAAATGTTCTTTGTTTGGATTTCCTATTATGCCTCTCAGCCAATCAGATTGGGAAACACTAATCGAGAATTTTACAAAATAAGTTACCAAAGTGGTATGTTCTGCAGAACAACGAGAACATTCACAAAGAAGACCCTAATCATAAATACGACCAAAACCATCAGCCTACGTTATAACTAACCCATACTTAACTTACGTTCAGGGCTATAAACGTTACCGTTTTAATAGTACCCAGTTACAGCTAAAGTTACTTTCTTTCGAACGTAAAAAAAATACTTTCAAAGTTACTATTCTCTAAACTTTACTAGTTACATGTCAGGAAAAGAACCTAGTTAAAGTTACTTTCAAGGTTACTTTCATCAATTTTATCATAAGAAAAGAAGGTATAATTTACAAATATATTTTACAAGAATTGAAATCTACCGTCTGATGTGGATTTTAGGTGCATATATGAATGCTTTGAAGCTCATTGTATCTTAAAGGAATCCACAATCAACTATAGAGTCCAGAAGGAAAAAAATAACAATTATAAACAAAACTAACTTTGAAAAGTTATTTGTTACTTTGAAACATTGTATATAGTTTGAGAACAATAATGAGCTACTTTAATAAATTGCTCAAAATGTAATTAGTTACTTTACAGTCCTCTTTACGTTGTTCTAAATAGATACTAGAAGTAATTATTTATTCACTGTATAAACTTTCAATGGTCTCTAACGATTATTTCTCTCAAGGTATGGATCAAAGCTGTTACTCGATGAAGAAGTTGGTGGAGGAGAAATTGTCTTAGTAAGTGCAGGAATATTTCGAGAGTGTCACGTGATGAAATGTCACGTGGCATCATGTGCTTCCCCTTGGGTCGTTTCGAATGGCCTACAGTTGATGGCCCTTCTTCAAGTAATTGAATTGCAGTTGAAAATACCGTCAGTAATATCTCACGATCAAAGCTAGTAGAATCACAGAACGTTCCTAAAGCGAATAGGAGAATAAAGACAATGCAATAGTATTATTTGTAGCGTGATGAAAATGAAGTTAGTGTTGCCTTGATGAAAGTTCTGTACGATTACCCATTCTACCAAGACAATATAATTAATTTCCAAGACATTGAAAACTATAAATTACTCTATAAATATTTACAATACTTGCCTACTAACCTTATTTATTAATAAATAAACTGAACTGACAAAAATATGACCCATTCTAAATATATATTGGAGATCAGTGATTGTGGTCCCAGGACAAGGAGAGATGGCAGAATTCAAAAGAGTGTACATGGTTGTTGGTGAAAGAAATCTATTTCGCGAGACACAGCGTATAGGATACAGCGAAGAAGGAATTGTTAACACAACAAAGTATAGACTTAATTTCTTCCCCAACGGAGTGGAAGCGTTCAGTTCTTTAGGGCCTTCGGTAAAAATCGTTTTTAGTGAACTGTTTAGAAAAATTGAAGGAACGGAGCTTGTCAAGCATGAAGGCCCAGGTGTTACAAAACATTAGCCTTGCCATCCAACGCGGCAACGCAGCATCGGTGATGGCCCTTTTGGAGAAACCGATAGCCTCATGTATGATTAAATAATTAATCAGGTATTTCACGTGGCATATTCTTTAATTTAGTTCCTTTTAGACATCTTTTAGCTTCTGTCTTTTTAATATTCATTTTTATTGCCGTAAGGGTGAAACAAATAATATGAGACGTCATATTAAAGTACAGACTGCAAATAGGATAGCTACGAAACAACATGGCTCTATACATTCTGACAATCTCACGAATATAAAATGACGACATCAAATTCATACTTTGGCAATGCGTCAGCTACTACAGGTCTTTAAACGCGCAATAATCCGTCATGCGCAGACCCACTGCATGGAGGTATAGAAGCGAGTTGACCTCTGCCACGTGTGAAGACGCCAGAAAATTGCTTTGTTTGAAACGCAATCAGCCGTCTCTTGTCAATGATGGTCAATTTCGAGGATTTTCCTTGGCTGCCAAAATTGTCGATTTCAACTCAAAATCATGTGCGAGAAAACATTTGCATCCCAACAAGCACTAGGGCTGCGCTTCGTTGATTTTATTGTTATTATACAAGAACATTATTCAAACTAACCAAAAAGTGATGTTTCAAGTTATTGTTTCTGATCACTATTTCTCTATAATCAATTATAGCGAGTAAACTCATTCGTGGCTACGTTTTAATTTATTTTAGTATTCGTCATCCCTTAGTCTATGTTCATAATGCTTTTCGTATTCATCTGCTATGCTTCAAAAGGTATTCTTTGCAATTGCCATTGGTGCTGATCATTTGGGGCATATTGGACCGTACATTGAGGCATTTGGTGATGCAAGGGCTGCCACTGCGTGCCTCCTTGAAGTCATTGATCAGGTAAATCATGGACACGCATTTGGAAAACTGAAATATCCAAACAATACAAGCAATAGAAGGCGTTCGATAAACGCACTTACACTAAACGGTTTACAGATGTGTACACAAAATTGATTATATTTTATTTACTGCATAAATGTTTAATAATTTTGGATTTGAACTGCTCGGATGAAGGAGCACAAATGATGTCCTCAGGCAAATCGTTCCAGCTTCTTATAGCACGATTGAAAAAAGAATGATGTCGGCAGTTAGTAGACGCATGCTAATTGTATAGGGCTGTGACTTACCCTGGATAATCCGATCTCGATTTATTTGATATATTTTCACAAAATTCAATACGAAAGGCAAGTACACGATATAAATATCGCTAACGCATCCTATACGCAAATTTAATTTTGGTGTGGTCTAAGGGCTAGTATATGTGGCTGCCAGTCAGACGTCCCGGGTTCGATCCCTGGTCCAGCCGACACATACATTCGCTATGTCTTCTGTGGTTTTAATTGTTGAGGACCTCAAGGGAGACAAGCCATTTGGTTCATAGGGCTACCCTCTTTTAACAAAGTAACACTTACATTTGTTTAATTCAGTTATACGTTTCGTTCCTTTCTGAGTAATTTCTTGGGTACCTTTTCTGCAAGGAGCAGAAATATTTACCACTTGACCTCTTTCTCTCGAGTCACATGCAGGACATCCGTCACACGATTTAACATATTAATTTATGTCAATTTATCTCAATGCATTATGTTTTGAATATTTGACATAGTAGTCTGAGTCACGTGAGCAATCCTTGCTTCATTTCCAGGTTCCAGAGATCGACGTGTTCTCTCGATGTGGAGTCATGCGCGAGTTTGTTGCCAACCTGGAGTTTAAAAGATTAAATTTTTCATATCCGAGAAGAAAATGCGTCAAAGTATGTAAACTTAACTTTTTCGGTCCACTTTTTGATGTTTCGTTTTGCGAAGCCGACTGCATTACTACGCAACAGCCAGATCAAACAGTTGCTTCATGATTCCCGTTGACCGACCAAATATAACGTCCGTAAGTAGGACTTCTAAAATGGCAATTCTAGGTCATTTATAGGTTCACGTTCAAATAGTTTTATTGAGTAATTCGTAAATAGTTCTAGTCAAGATATATCATATAAAATATCAATTTTCTTTTTAATGGTAGATTATTTTCCATGATGTCCAAATGATTTGTTTCATGTTATAATACTTTAGTTCTAAGTCGCTCTATGTTATGAGCAGTAGAATAAATCCTTTTCATTTGCAAATTATAAAGTCATTCGTTTGATATTTACGCATTTCTATAATTTTTTCTTTTCTTTCTACATTTACATCTACGATTTTCTTTATTTTAGTTTTTAAATCTTTACATCACAGTAAAATATGTAAAACAATCTCGAAATAAATTAGATATATTTAAAATAAATAAATAAATAAAATGTCCGTGGCCTAAAAATAATAATAATAAAAAATTCTATAATTGTTTTACAGCAAGACTCAAACTAATAATTGAAACATGTTAGACTAACAATAACATAATCATAAATGTGGCTAGTTGATTTGAGTATGTTAAAGCTACTGTGACGCTTAAATTGTTTAATTCAGGTTCTGGAAAATTTCAATCTTTCCGTGGAAAATGGTGCCACAGTTGCCATCGTTGGCGAATCAGGATGTGGCAAAAGTACTTTGATCAGGCTGCTTCAGCGTCTTTATCAAGCCTAGAGGAATCTGGAGAGGTTAGTTGATGGAAAGGAGACCCAACTCTTCGGGAAAATGCATCATTTGGATAGTGTGAGGCTCATACAGTGATGATAGATAGATAGAGTTTTATTTCTGACATATAAACAAATTAATATATGGTAAATAAGACTATTACAGGCAGCAAATTTTCAAGTTGTAAGCACATGATCAACAGTAATGTGACGTAACAAGTTACAAAAGTTACAAAAGTAACTAGTTACTTGAAAATTTACTTTTCTAGTAATTTCACACGTAACTATAGATACTCAGGCAAAAATAATTTGCAACTGTAACTAATTACATTTTTCAATACAACAAGTGACTTTTACAAGTTACTTTCTGAAGTTTAATTTTATGGTTAAGCTACTTTTTCAGTGTAAAATTCAATTTGGTTGATAATTTTAGAACTCAAAACATGCTTCTAAGAGTTCTATTTTCTGCACCATACTTTATAGAAAACAAACATTATTTCTAATTTGTCATTCTGAACAACAACCAACATAAAATGACACTTGCAACGCTTGCTCTGATCTTTTACTTTTGAAAAAGTAATTTTGAAACTAACTGTAACTAGTTATTTTTCGTTGGCAAGAACTAGTAACTTTGAAAAGTAATTTGAAGGATGAGTAAATTTTAAAAATGACTAGTTACTTTTTATACAATGTAGCTGTAACTGTAACTAGTTACTTTTACAAAGTAACTTACACAACCCTGGGCTCACAGCAAATCTTTGAGTCAGTTTTGACGTCACCGTGCAGATTGTATATGCCAGAAAGCTATTCTATGTCCTTTCATTGCAGCTTGAAATTGACGGGTTGCCAATATCCAGCTATAACCTGAGTTGGTTGAGAAAGCACATTGGCGTAGTTAGTCAAGAACCAGTTCTCTTCGACACAACAATCAGAGAAAACATCTTACTTGGGAAATTGGATGCAACTGAAGAGGAAATCACTGAAGCTGCCTCTATCGCCAATGCGCATTCTTTTATTGAAGCGTTGCCGATGGTGAGTAAAGTCTGGTTTCCATTTGAATCGGGAGCACCCGCCGATTTTCGTAGGCTCCTTGCGGTGAAATGGAAACCGCGCATCGGGAGATCGGGAGTGAATCGGAAGGAGCCGGCGATTTTTCAGCATGTTGAATTATCGGGAGCCATCGGGAGCGCACCGGTGGTGCAGTGCGTTGCGGCGCTCCCGATTCAAATGGAAACCAGGCTCAAGTTGAAACATTTTCAATCGCTTTCTTCACGGAAGGATAATTATATAGATGTTACTTAAACCTAAGTGATGTTACCAAATAAGGAAAGTGGAATGAGAACAGCTGGCATTTGCGGCCATTGAATTACACAGCAATGTCCAAAGCAATTGCTTTTACATATTGCAGTCAACAGTACACATATGTGAAAATAACTTTTTCTCGGGGTCTTTTCGTTATTTTGACGCTAGCTACGGTCAACCCCACGCAAGTTGGACATCAAGCAAAAGTCAGTGTTTCCCACGGAGATTATAGTTAATTCGAAACTCGTTGTCCCTTAGAAACAAATTGATGCCATTGCATTGGTTGTGAATACCTGATTTCTTATTGACTACTGCGTTGTCTTTCTGTGTTCGCACAAATAACAGTTCATTTCCAATTCTCTGTTGTTTCAAACGCACATTAACAAAAGATGGAGAATGTCAACAATAATCTTATCAGTTTGATTTCTTCAGGTTATACAAGAGTTAGTTCGTTTCCAAGTCGGAGAATTGGTTTAGCTTGTTAGAATCTCGATCTACGCGAGACTGGCTGCTTTCTGAGCATAGATAATTGGAAGTTGAAACGAAGATTCTAATTGTATTACATGGAGACAACATGAGATTATGCTAGCAATTGCTACTTTGCTTTAGGGCTATGATACATTTGTTGGAGAAGGAGGAGCACATCTTAGCGGAGGACAGAAACAACGCATTGCTGTTGCAAGGGCATTGATAAGGAATCCCAAAATATTGCTCTTGGACGAGGCAACGTCAGCCCTTGATGCTCACAACGAGGCTATTGTCCAGGCTGCTTTGAACAAGGTAAAAGGAATATTTCCTGACAATCTCCCCTTCTGTCATTCAACCAATAATTCTTTCCTTATTCTACTCATTCGTTCATTCTTTTATTCGTTCATTTAATCAATCTGTCGTGGCACGCCCGGAGACAATGACCACGACGAGCTTTACTTCCAGCAACATCTCATGACGAGGACACGAACAGAACTAAATTACGTTACAGAATACAGTGGCTAATATAGGCTACGACATAACAGCATGACATCATTAACACCAAAGAGATTAATACAATAGAACAATATACAGGAAGATAACCTGGAACATGACCAGCAATGAGTGTGATAATGACAGGAACTACACATGCACCGCACAATCAATTAATCAATCAATCAGTCAATCAATCAATCATTCATTCATTCATTCAATCATTCATTCATTCATTTATTAATTCATTCATTCGTTCATTCATTCAATCATTCGTTCATTCATTCATTCGCTCATTCATTCAATCATTCGCTCATTTATTCATTCATTCATTCATTCATTCGTTCATTCATTCATT
>OFHS01001513.1:10271-25646 GCA_900245855.1 Calvadosia cruxmelitensis
ATTCATTCATTCAATCATCCATTCATTCATTCATTCGTTCATTCATTCATTCAATTATTCATTCATTCATTCGTTCATTCATTCATTCAATCATTAATTCATTCATTCATTCATTCATTCATTTTTTCCTTCCTTCATTCATTCATTCAATCATTCATGCTCCACCAATCTATCAAATATTTTGTTTTTCAAAGCAAAGATTGTTGTATTTTTTAGGCTAGATTGGGTCGCACTACGATTATCATTGCACATAGATTGTCGACAGTAAGAAATGCCGAATGCATATACGTCATGTCAGAAGGAAGAATCATCGAAAATGGAAGTCACGAGAAACTCACCAAAGCTAAGGGAATCTATTATGACCTAGTGAAAATGCAATCTGAGCTGTCCACAGAAGGAGTCCAAATTGCTACAGAAGAAGGTATGAACGCTAAGATTATATAGCAGCATTCTACTGTCGCATTAGTTCCTTGTATCACATAATTAATCTGCAGCAGGAAAGAATAGGTGAAGATGATGATGATGATGATGATGATGATTTGCTCTTCTGTACGACGACGTCGTCCAAGATTTGTCTGCCCAATGTCACGACGGAAAGCACTCCATTGCTTACGATCCAGTATGTATCCAACAAAGTACAGTACATGTCCAAACCAACGGAGTCGCTGTTGCTGGATTTTTGAAGGTCGTCATGAAGATCATGGCCGCAGCGGTAACATAATTTCCGTTTGGAGTCCGATGCTNTTCATTCATTCATTCATTCATTCATTCATTCATTCATTCATGCTCCATCAATCTATCAAATATTTTGTTTTTCAACGCAAATATTGTTGTATTTTTAGGCTAGATTGGGTCGCTCTACGATTATCATAGCACATAGATTGTCGACAGTAAGAAATGCCGAATGCATATACGTCATGTCAGAAGGAAGAATCATCNGAAAATGGAAGTCACGAGAAACTCACCAAAGCTAAGGGAATCTATTATGACCTAGTGAAAATGCAAGCTGAGCTGTCCACAGAAGGAGTCCAAATTGCTACAGAAGAAGGTATGAACACTAAGATTATATAGCAGCATTCTACTGTCGCATTAGTTCCTTGTATCACATAATTAATCTGCAGCAGGAAAGAATAGGTCAAGATTATGATGATGATGATGATGATGATGATGATGATGATGATGATGATGATGATGATGATGCTCGCTATCATTTCTTTTTTCATCGTGCTGCTCGTCATTGGAACTCACTTCCCGAGGACGTGGTAAATTCGAATTCTTTGGCGTCATTCAAATACAAACTTAAATCAATGTTATCTTAGTTTAGTTAATTATTAATCGTATATTGTATAACCGTGTAGTTTAAGTGCAGTTTGCAACTGCCTTCTTCACGTGTATTCTTTTTTAATTTAAATGTTCAAATAAAGACACATGATGATGATGATGATGATTTGCTCTTCCGTACGACGACGTCGTCCAAGATTTGTCTGCCCAATGTCACGACGGAAAGCACTCCATTTGCTTGCGATCCAGTGTGTATCCAACAAAGTACAGTACATGTCCAAACCAACGGAGTCGCTGTTGCTGGATTTGATGATGATCATCTTTGATGATGATGTTGATGATGATGATATTGATGACGCGGAGCAAATCAATGATTTCAGTCAAAAATAGACGAAAGTCATTAGAATGGACTCATGACAGTATTGTTCCAGTGATTTCCTTTTGTTAAAGCAATACAATTTATGCCGTGAGACTTTAGTTTATTCAACTGTACATTGAATGGGACGAGTTTCGATTATCATTCGGCATCAACAGAAATATTACTGCATTTCGGATAGTAGTAATGACAACCCATATTATGTGCCCTGTTACTGCGGTAAGAATATTGCGCAGTTGCAACTTGCGAGTATTGTACAGTTGCAACTTGCGAGGCACATATCATTTAGCTTATTTATTGTATTAATTGTTTTAAACTTTAGTTCACTCCGGTTGTAATTAGCTCAATGTTGTGTTAAGGTTCGGAGCTTGCTCGTTACTTGTTATTTTACCATTGTAAAGCGCTTTTGATCTGTTGTTGTAAAAAGCGCTATAGAAGAAATAAATCATTATCATTATCATTATCATTCATTACTGTGTCATATTATGAAGTGTATCTTGTATTACCAAAATGAACCTATCATATAATGTAATTATTCTTTTAGGCAAGCATGAGTTCTCAGAAGTCTTGGAATCCAGCCTCTATGAAGAAGCCGATATCGATAGTATGCTCAAACGAGAAAAAGAAATGATGTTGCAAAAACTGAACGACAATACCGAATGCGATACAAAGGTATGCTCTCTGCACAAGTGCTGGTAGTAAATTGAATTCAGACTCTTTCTTGCACAACTTGAAATGTTTCCATCCGTAGAGACTTACCAAGACTAGCTGAATCTGCCGATATTTGCTTGCTCGTTTTTTCCTCCAGCAATCCATCGAAATTCTACATATATTTCGATGTTCAGTGCTGAAGAGCCGTCCATGGTTGCTTTATTAATAATGGCGAACAAAATAGCAGGCCCTCACTCGAGATAGACATACTAATGAAGTGTCCTTTTGACCAAAGAATGTTCAGCTTCCTTTGATGACCGATCGGTGATCGGTTCGTGATCGGTTGTTTAACTTGTAGATCGGTTGGTAATCGGATCGGTTCAAATTAATGTGTTCGGTGCAACCCTAGTGAGTATGAGACCAATACCTCAAATTAGACAAGTTTAAACATTAGATAATAGATTTTATAGCACATCAGTTGATTTTTGAAAACTGTGTGATAACTTTTCATTAACATCTTGGAGGTTGTATAATCTTCGTCATATGCGAGTTATCTTTATCCTAATCTGCTCATACCATGTAAAGACTTTATAAACGTCGCACAACATTGGAAGGAAGTAATAGTTGAGTATAATGCAAAGAATTGCATTCTATTTGACAAAATGGAGTTTGTGAAAGTTATCGGCTTCCTGGTAAACACAAGACTTTTTTAAGACGCACCCGCGACTCATGAGACGTCTTCAAAATATCGCGGGACATGAAGTGCAGACGGCAAAGAGGACGGTTATAAGATGAAGCAATGGCTTGATAGTCGAGTGACATGAACGTTGGCTTTCGTTCCATGGATGTGGGTTCGAATCTAGCAGGATCTGCAATGCAGTGGTGGTTCGAAACGTCCAACCAATAGTTCTAGAATCTAGACAAGGAATCCAACCCTCTTAATGAGGGCGGAGGAACTCGTAAAATATTCACCTACGTACCTTCACAGTTCATCCAAAAATTGTCTGTCTCTAGCAGCTAATAATAAAAAGGACAGGATGACACGGCAACATATTCATATGCTATTCTGACTAAACAATTATGACATCACACTGACCACGCGTCGGCCACTACAACATCATATAGACGTGTAGCATTATAATATTATGCGTTTATCTTATTGTAATCTAGTTACATGTTACTGCGTGTACGTACATCACTTGAATTCGTGTGCTGAGCTTGTATCTTTCTTCTATAGGATGCTTCAGTGGAGGAGCCCAGGTCTGGAGAAAGGATTGTTGGATTCTTGGATATTCTGAAGCTCAATTCCAATGAGTGGCAGTATATTATTCTTGGCTGTGTAGCACATGGGATTATTGGCTTGCTACCAGTCGTGATGTCACTTTACATCAGTGAAATGCTCCTGGTATGATAATCAATTTGTCATATTTTCAAATAATCGTGCGATTTAAGCTATTATGGCAGTCAGGGGATACTATTTTCATTAATATCCTTTTAGTATTGTTTCTTATGGTTTCTTGACACAGATTGTCTCATAAAGCAGATCGTCATAAAAAATATGTGGTTGCTCAAACATTCAATCACTTAATAGCTATACATGCATTCAAATTACTGCATGATACTAAATTCTGTAAATAATCAAATGTGGCTTTATGTAACTGCTGTGTACAGCCATTACTTGCCATATTCACGTCATTATTCTGTAACCTTGTATTTAATTTTCTGACTGTATCATCTCTGTTGTGAATAAAATTGAACAAACAGACAAACAAATACAGGTGCTCTCTTTGCATAGGTGATTGCATGACACTGTGATCGTTTTACGCAGATGAAAGCGTAGACAGGGCTTTTTTCCAGATCTTGATTTTAATTCTAAAATGTGTCTTTCCATGGCAAGTTTATTTTTCAAAATAATCAGTACTTAACTTTTTTATTAGTCCCAGCATCTACGGAACAGAGAGAGTAAAATTCACTCACAGATCATTATTGTGTTGTATTGATTAACATCAACTCAAGATTCGAAGAGTAAAGAATGACATTAGTATCACAACCCGCGATGGGGAACACAGCTTCCTCCTCCCCTAGCTGATTATTTTTCAGTCAAGATATTACAAGCAATATTTAAAATAAATATACATAACTGTTAATGTAGTTCATTTGTAAAATTTCTTAGTCATTATCTGTCTTCTTTAACTAAAGCTTTCAAATAATTATAATTGATTTTTCCCAATGCATATCCTTCAACATCTTTCTGTTTCTTCTTGATATAATTATACCAAAACCGTCTCATTTAGGTGTTCTCCTCTCCTGATAACAGCCACATCGAGGCTGAATCCAACCGGCTTACCCTTCTCTTGCTTGGATTCGCTGGCTTGGCTGGAATATCATTCTTCTCTGGGGTAAAGTATACCATGAAGGACTTGTCACATAATTGCAAAGGATTATCATTCATCTGGATCTTTATTTTGATATAAACGGATAACTCACAAAAGTAATTATGGTAAAAATGTCTAATACAATATAATTAATTTCCAAAACATTGAAAGCTATAAAGCTACTCTAGAAATATTTACAATACTTACCTTTCATTCTTACTTACCTTATACTATCATTCATCATACCATTTTTCCCGAGCTACCATTTTGGGACAGACCAGTGCATTGTGGGACATGTTGATTACTTGATGTATCAAAGAGACTGGATTTTGATACAAATTGACGGGAATTATATTTTAAAGGAAAGTGGCGCAGTTTGATGAAATCTGCATCAGTATCAAATACAGCTTTCTCCATATTCTGAAATCAGCGACATCAACCTTCCTCATAACGCACTTGCTTTTAGAAAGATGGCAGCTTGTGAAAATAGTCTATTATGTTGCACTTTAGCAGTTGCTTTTCCTATTGAACACTGCTTCATGACATCCGAATTGCTGTGAGAAGTTTAGGATTAGTTTTTTTTGAAAGGAAGCTACTGCTGAGGCTGAGCTACTAACGAGATCTATAATGATTGTTAATATGCTATTTAATGAAAAATGTTGGATTCTTCAAAGAGCAGTCGAAGTAATCAGATAGTCAAAACGAATACCGGTACCTATGACACATCGGGCTATGCTAATATTTTAAGGCGTGTCTTTAGTCCATTTCCTTCATCAACAATAACGAAAACATAATTTCGAGCTAATGAAATCAACGTAACTGATTGATTTGGATTATTTGTTAGATATTTGCTATGACCCATGATCATATCATGTAATCAAATTACTTTTTCTTTACGCTTCCTGTAATCAATTGCTTTGTATTTCGTTCACGATAATTATAGTCTTAATATATACTCATACTCGTACTCATATTCATACTAGGACGCAATTATTTAATAGAATTGACTTGCTTTATGAAGCAGTACAATAGCAGAAATCTATTCGTTATTGGTCACATTGGCTGTCAACGATTTAGCTGCAGGACAACCATAGAGATTACTAAAATTTAAACATTTACTATTGATACTAGCTATTACATTATCTTCTAAGAAATATTATTACAGCATAATTTGGGAGGGCTTATCATAAATAATTATATTTTCTGGCTTACCTTTAGAATTTCTTTCTGACTCTGTGTGGCGAGAGACTCACATCAAGAACAAGGATCAAGACTTTTGACCATATCCTGTCTCAAGTACGTATCTCTATTACATTTTCTTGCAGGGAAACTACTTTTTAATCAATGTTAGTATTAAAACTACGTATAGTGACATTAATGTGAAGGAATTAAGGTGCATATAGACACTAGCTTTCTTAATTTAGGAAAGATAATTCACCATGGTCTGATCAAGTCTGGGGTCATGTTATTGGTGAGTCAAGACTCAAGATCAACAAATGCTAAAGGACAGTTCAATGTGTTCTCGCGACCACTCATTCACTTCTCTTTGTGATCACCTTTCACTAGAGACCACTTGCATTTTAGTATGTGGAGAACTAAATAATTCAGTATAAATATATTCAATGATGCCTTGTAGATTTTGATCATTTTGTTGGACATTTGGCTGTAATATTTTTTATTGTCATGACACGTAGCTTGGAAGAGAAATCTATCGCTACATTGTCACTATTATTCTTGATATACATCGCGATTTATTGCATTATTGTACGACGTTGTCTTGCTTCGAAATATATCTTGTTAATGCGTTGATCAATCATATTGAAATTTATTCTTCTTGAAGGATCTGACTTTCTTTGATATGCCCGAGAACAACTCTTTCGTCTTAGCCTCACGATTATCCAATGATGCTGCGAACTTGAAAGGGGTGAGTCAATAAATATTGCTTGAATGTGTTAAGGACGTGTAGAAGAAACAAGGTATTCAATGTTTCAAGTAAATTTGGTATTGCATGCAACATAATTACAGAACGATTTCCGAAAATAAGAGATCTCGTAGCGCTATATATGGATTTTCTTAGAAACTTATAATCTTATCTGTTGAAAATGCCTTTCAACTCAAGATAGTAGGAATTGTTACAATATGGTTGTTCCCAGAGATAGAGAGAGAGACAGAACGCACTCCATCGAGACGTACCGCTGCTATTCTGCTACGCCAGTTTCTCGGATGGCTGGCTCAAATCCAAATTTATCAAATATAAACGAGGCCACTACAACAGGAATGAAGTAGCAATTTCGAAATATCACATACTTTAGAGCGAAATCCGGCTAACAAGAACACATCAGAGCCCTCTATTTAGAAGAGTTGCGACATCTTCGGCCATTTTAGTCTCTTTGAAATGTCAGTTGCCGCAATGTTAGGTTCCTTTGTCGATGGAAATGCAGTAATGTGAACATTCGAAATGTAAGCTCCAATCGAATCAAGTCGCGATAACAATAGATGTCCAAATTCTTGTAAATAGAAGATTCCTGGCTTAGCAACGCTACTTCAGGATAATCATAATATACCGTAGTGTTGCTGTTGTTGTTGCTTGTTTTTGTTTTTGTTGTTGCTGTTGTTGTTTTTGGAAATTGTAATGTCATGGAAACATGCCATTCCTCTTCTTTTTCGTCACTCAAGCAGAAACACATTTTCACAAAACTACACAATAAAATATTTCACGACAACTGTTAGACGAGAAGTAAATAATGAACTACTAAATCAAGGTACAGTCAAACCTGTATTAGCGGTCACCTCTATAGAGCAGCCACCTGTGTATAAAGACCACTCTTCCTTACCCCAAAATGACACATTCTATAGAAATCAACCTGGAATGGAAGGCTACCTGTCTACCAAGGTCATATTCATCAGATCCCAAAGGTGACCATTATAGACAGGTTTCTCTGTAGCGAAGAAATTAACTGATCCGAGGCGGAATAATATAGCTGGACGCTACCAAAGGCAGTTATTAATTGGCTATCGAGAGTAAAAATAACAAGACGCATTCTTCGTTGCTTGATGACAGCAGTAGCACATATTTAACCTTTTCATTTTTAGGCAGCTGGCATTCGGCTTGGTACAATGGCTGAGATATCTGTGACCGTCTTATCTGCTTTGGTAGTTGGTTTTATTACTTCATGGCACATCACAATACTAACACTGGCGTTCTTCCCTCCCCTCATACTAACTGCAATATTCAATGGTCGTGTGTTGATGGGGGCGGAACAGAAAGCCAAACAAGCAACAGAATCTGTCAACAGGGTAAGTGAAAAATATTTAAGGAGCAACATCAATTACTGTCTAGTTTGTTTGAACTATGATTTGCCCGTACAGCAAAGAATTTGATGCTTCATAATATTGCCGTTAGTATGATCACAGTGTTTCATAATAATAACATAATGATAATTTATGTATTTACATAGCGCTCTTTCCAAGAAATTGCTCAATAGCGTTTCACAAAGGTTATAAAATCAATTGACAGGTATTTTTCATCCAGTTATCAGGATTTTTAGAGCTTGCAAAGCGCAGAATTGCAAAAACAAATCTGATTCTGAAGGTTGAGAACTGTGTCTAGAGAAAATATCAATTGTTTAGGGCTATCTTGGTGATTCTTCAATCAATTTTAACTTCCTATTCTTGATATAGTAACGCTTTTCAATTAAAATGAATATTACGATTTGAAAAAACAACCTATATACATATTGTAACATTTTCGTCTTAGCGCTTATACAATTTCAAGTCTCGGCACGTACTTAGTTAAAGCTAAGTATGCTTTATAAACAATCACTTGAGCTTAAATGGTATTGCCAACTTTGTCATATTGACGAACATGTAAATGTATTGAAAACAGTTTTATAATGGTGTAGAGGACGAAGAGACGAGAGATGGAGGCTTTCGCAATCCACATAAGTATATATTTGAGAGACAAGTTGCTGGTCCCACGACAGAGAGAGATGGCAGAGTTCCAAGGAGTACTTATGGTCGTTGGTGCCAGAGCTCTATGTCGTGAGACACATCGTAGATAAGACGACAGACAGAGTTGCTAACACGACGAAGTACAGACAGCAAAGAGGAAGATTACAGGATGACACAGCTACATATTCTTACAATCACGTGACTACAAAATGACGACATTGAGTTCACACTGACCGCACGTCAGCCACTACAATTGCATCTATTTATTTATTTGATTATTCTTCAGATGTGTCGTCTATGTATCATCATGAGTTCGATGTCTGTGCTTTGATTTTGATTTCAGATGGCAGCAGAAGCTATATCAAACTTGAGGACTGTGAATGCGCTTGGTATTGAAGAGCACTTTGTCAAGCAATACTACAAAAGGACTAATCAATTATATCGGTAGGTACAGTGAAACCTGTCTACAATGGTCACCTTTGGGACCCGAGAAAAATGACCTTTATAGGCAGGTGAACCTTTCTGTTCAGGTTTATTTCTATAGAAAGTGTCATTTTGGGGTTATGAAGAGTGGCCTTTATACACAGGTGGCTGCTTATAGAAGTGGCCGCTAATACAGGTTTGACTGTAGTCCAAAATACTACCGGTCCAAATAATGGAACTGCTTCGTTAGGCTGTAGAGTATGTAGGAGGATATTTTGATAGCGTATAATATATAGCTTCCAATATTTTAAGAGTAATCCCGATATTTAACATGAACTTTATTTTCATTTTAAATAATTCTAATTTGATGTAATATGTGATAATTTGATTGATACGTGCATTGTATTTATGACATATCAAGCATTCCTTTTCTGGCGAAATAAATAAAGATATTATCATACTACTTTAGTAATATTAAAGACGGATATCGCTCTATCGGGATTACGCTTCTAGAGACTAATTGCGCTCTATTGTTCTCTGATTGCTTTGGCAGATTGATGAAGACAAGTGTTTTCAAGCAAGCGTGTCTGGTAGCACCAAGTGACGCTGTGTTGATATGTGCTGTTGCTGCTTGCTTCCGCCTTGGAGCGCATTTGGTGGCACAAGGACATATCCAGTTTCATGAAATATTCAGGTAGACTGAAGTGTTAAACTATTTGTAGTGTTGGAAAGCTTTGTTGGCAGGCATCATTCATCATTTCATTTCTTATAGAGGATAATGTCTCTATTTGTAATCTTTCTTTTTTTTCGTCAAACAATTTATTACTTTATTTCAATTAAATATCCTGGAATAAGATATACAATAAATAAATGAAAATTGATATTTTATACGGTGAAATTTGTCTAGAATTATGTACAAATTATTTAATAAAATTAACAGAGTATGAACCTAGAATTCCCTATAATTAGTACTTTAAAATCCTATCTACAAATTAAAAATGTCTTCCAGCTGGTCCACGCAGGGTAGTACACTAAAAGCGTTTCCCCTTTGAATCGAGATGCCAAGTTTCTGTTTAAAATATACCGCTGCTTTAATGTCACCTGACGTTTTGATTAAAATCTTTCCTGTTTTTCTTTTAAATGCCTAACTTGTAATATTGCACTAGATAGAAGATGTTGAAATAATATTGCAATAGAACACTGATCAATTGACCAGGGGATTCATGCTAGTTGACCTCTGCCACGTGTTATGACATCACAAAATTGCTGTTTAATGCGCAGTCAGTTGTACTCTTTTCTGTGATGATCGTTTTCAAAGATTGTTCTTGGCTGTCAAACTTGTCGCTTTCAGCTCAATATCACGTGGTTGTAGTAGCTTCAATCTCAAAAATGCATCAGGACTGTACTTGGTAAATTGATCGAATAGACTCTATAAACCAACACTAAGAATGAACGCTGATATATATTATTCGTAATTATTCTAATTAATGTAAACGTCACTCCTGTCTGCACATGCGCAATTGTTACTCGTCTTATATCCACGTGCTCTGTCCAAATATATTCACTTGAGCTTGGGCTTGTTGCCGCTCGCACACGCAATCCTGTGTCTCCTCGATGTCGCCATCCTCTCGAACATAACAAAGGCCACATTAACAAGTCCAGAACAACTCACTCTGGCAAGAGTAGTATTGAACACACTAAACTGTTATGAAGTAGGCGCATAGCAGAAATGGCTCTACGCAATCCTGGAATTTTTCCATTTAACCTCTAATAAGCAGTTCTAGGCCTACATTATTTTAGTATTTTCATTTAATTTTTCTCTTGCAGAGTGTTCATAGCTGTGAATTATGCGGCGATATTTTCCGGCATGGCAATGTCAATGACCCCTGATTACGTTGCTGCAAAGCTGTCTGCCAGTAAGATTTTTGCTTTACTTGATATCAAGCCAACCATCAACAGAATTATCAGCGAGAAGGATCCACAGGTGAGGTGTTATGCTTAAAGATGTTTAAAATTATCAATTAAATGCTTTATTAATCGAATAAAGCAATCACTAATCATTTAATTGGAAACTACAGGTTCGTAACTAAAATATCCGGTTCCGGTTAGACTGTAATCGCTACTTATTTATTTTTCCTCAACAGAAGATGTGTTCATCAATGAAGTTTGAAAATGTTTGTTTCGCCTACCCTTCACGCCCAGATCACAAAGTTCTGTCCAACTTTAATTTCCATATTCCCGAAGGAAAAGTCTGCGCTATTGTAGGAGCAAGTGGCGGTGGCAAAAGTACACTTGTCTCTCTAGTTCAACGTCTTTACGATGTCTCATCTGGATCACTTGTAAGTGAAACTGTGCAATAGAAGCATGACATGTCATCTCTGAGTTGTGCTATTCGTAATAGACCTTTTTCACAAGCTACCATTATGGAAAAAAAAAACAGTGCATAGTGGGGCAAGTTGAGTGCCTGAAGCAGCGAAGAAAATGGGTTTCTGACTCATAATATTAACGAGAATTATTTTTTTAAGGAAAGTAGCGCAGCTTGAAAAAACTGCATCAGTATCAAATCCAATATTCTCCATATTCCGAAATCAGAGACATCAACCTTCCCCGTAATGCACTTGCTTTTTCCGAAATGGTAGCTTGTGAGAATGATCTATTGATTGTAGCTTGTACTGAAGTAAGGTCTGACAAAATGGAATTAATACGACAACGTAGCAAGAACGAGAAGACGACTGCCTTCTTAGTGTTAAACGCATGTAGCTAGACTTCCTATTTGAAACGAGGCAGGTGTAATGATATATTTACGTGAAAATGAGACCATAGTCCCACATGAGTACTTTTCAGATAGCCTACAGTGATCATACACCGGTCCAAGGTTCTGTGGAGATGCTTGTTCTATACCAGCTCTGTCTGTAGAATACATGCTCGTATTTACGATATTAGGAATACAGTGTAGTGTAAAAGGCATCATTCTTGCGGACGTTCAAGCATACAAATAGTAATAAGAGCCATTTAATTCGCCCCTTTCCTCCCCTTTTGAGTTTTCTTGGGTCCATTTCTGTAACTGCCAATGGGTCTCATAGGTAGAAGTGTATCATACTGTAAATATTTGATATTGGCATAATTGCAAGATCAACTAAAGTTGCTGAAAGTAAAGCAATGTTCATAGACAGAAACAATTTACTGTTATAAATTGAGAAGCAAATCAAACTAATAAAAATTTATTCCTTCGAACTTCTAACATCTGAAGTCTGTTGCAATATTTCATCTTGATTCATTTATAGAGAATTGGAAAAACAGATGTGAAGGAATTAAATCCAAAATACCTCAGGTCGATCATGTCTGTGGTATCCCAAGAGCCGATCCTTTTCAAACGAAGTATTTGGGATAACATCGTCTTCGGTCTTCCGTTGGAAACCGTGCAAAAGGACAAGGAACAACTCGAAGCTGATGTTGTTTCTGCAGCGAAAGCAGCAAATATTCATCACTTCGTGTCAAATTTACCAAAGGTATTTACCAAATGATTTGATTGATTGATTTCATTTGATATGCTTTCCGTACATTCAATACGAAAGGCAAATACAGGATATAAATACCACAAACGAATAGCCTATCATTGTTTACAATATTTCACTAAACCTATTTTATCTAAATCACACTTGAAACAATATAATGTTAGTGCAGTGACAACATCATGAGGCAGATCGTTCCACCATGGAATTAAGCGGGAGCAGAAGAAGTTCTTGATGTAAGTGAAAAAATAGTGGTTAAATATTAATAAAAATGGTCAAATATTAATAAAAGTGGCAGTTTTAATATTATGAGGCAATTATTCGAAAGCATTTTTTCTTTTAAATATCTAGCCATACTAAGAAATCATATTGATTCTAAGAGACAGTAGAAGCTAGAATAATCGAAATTGCTAGATTGTAAATTAGCTCTATTTTGTAGTACACAGTGAATGTAAATTTGTTGGAAGTTTATGCTCACCACATTGTTTTTCCGACTGTTTTCCAAACTTTAAAATCTGAGTAATCTATTCCATTCGTATCAATAATTATACAAACAAAGTTTTTATTTCTTCTGTTTTTGAATACCTCGCATATATTTGTTTCAACCTTACATCAATTAAACTGAATATTAAAAAGACAGAATCTAGAAGGAACTAAATTAAAGAATATGCTACGTGAAATACCTGATTAATTATTTAATCATACATGAGGCTATCGGTTTCTCCAAAGGTGCCCATCATCGATATTGCGTTGCCCCGTTGGATGGCAAGGCTAATGTTTTGTAACAGCTGGGCCTTCACGCGTGACAAACTAGCTGTTCCTTTAATTTTCTAAATAGTTCACTAAAAGCTTTTTGCCGAAGGCCCGAAAGAACCGAACTTTTCCACTCCGATCGGAAAATAAAAATTGTCCAACAGTAGATGATAATTTTTGTTTTCATACAAAGTTGATCATTCTAATCAGAGCATACTGATTTGTGCGGACTTTTGATAACACTTTCTCGACATTAATACATTACTGTTATATCTTCAAGGGTTATGACACGCTTGTTGGGGTTAAAGGTGTCTTACTATCTGGTGGACAAAAGCAACGTATTGCGATTGCGAGGGCGTTAATACGAAAACCGAGGCTGCTATTGTTGGACGAAGCGACGTCAGCATTAGACATTGAAAATGAGAAGGTGATGTACCCTTTTAAGGGAACGATTCTTGATACCATCTTAACAACAGAAGTATACAAAGACAGATGATCAGCAATTTACTATACATTACTATAAATCTGCTATTATTCTATCGATTGACAACCAAACAATACGCGTTTGTTTGTTTGTTTGTTTGCTTGTTTGTTTGTTTGTTTGTTTGTTTGTTTGTTTGTTTGTTTGTTTGTTTGTTTGTTTGTTTGTTTGTTTGTTTGTTTGTTTGTTTGTTTGTTTATCGGTAAAAACCTTGTACATGCTATTCATTTGCAAGTATGGGCTGCAAATGTTCAGGGAAAAATATATGCCATGGTTGTGCCAACTTTCCGAAGCGCGCTTTGTTTAGTCAGCTCTAAAAGCAGGTCAACTTTGAATAACGCATATTGGCGCATAATCTAACCGAGCCTTTCTTCGAAAAGACAACCTTGAAGCCGAGCTATGTTCTCTGCAAGTTTGATGAAGTTATCGCGGTCGCTCGCTTTAACGCTGAAAGTGTTTACGGTAAAAGTCTTTAGGAGGAATGTTTTTGCATTTTTTAGACAGGATGTTGTTTCGCTGAAAGTTTACCAATAAATTTTAGTTATTACAATGAAACTCTTTACGTGGAAAATATCTGCAAATTTCGTCTTTACGCGGAATAGCGGCCTCGGTGTCAAGAGGAGTACAGTAGCAATGCGCATGTTTGAGAGATAAGATAAGCTGTCTTTTCAATTCTATTCTCCTGGTTTCATCACCTGTGGCAGAGGGCAACCAGGTTATATACAAAGATTGAATAAGACAGCGCTTTCTGGATTGGCTGTCCTAACTGTATTGCTGCAGTTTGGCTAAGATATATTCGTTCTTTTCATTTCAGGTTGTTCAACAATCTCTTGCAGAAGCTCTCAGAGGAAGAACTTCGCTTATCGTCGCACATAGATTATCAACGATAAAGAACGCTGACATCATAGCTGTAATGAAAGATGGTTGCATCGTAGAAATAGGCAAACATGCCGACTTGCTGCATCTGAAAGGAGTTTATTATTCACTGTACTCGTGTGACGTCGACCCTTAGAATATTGCCAGGGTGGCTCGCGATTTCCCAAGCACAAACCAAGTAAAAGTATATAGAACAACATAATCTGTAAATATATATATACAAAAACAACTAAATGATGTAGTATAAATTATGCATATTGTATGACTTGAACAACACGTAGAAGTCAGTAGAATTACTTTGACATATTATCTTTCTGTACAAGGATGAGTTGAAATTGTAAATAAAAAACAGTAGAAAGATTGTGGAAAATTCTTGTCGTTCCATTGATTTCTGAAACTTTGTCTAAGCATCTGACATAGCCTTTTTCTGATGAATTGGATCCATTCCTTCACAGAAATCAGGAGATTTTTAGATTGTAATTAGGATTAGTTTCAGAATAGGATTCAGATTTGTTCTGTGGTAATTCAGATCTGTTCTGTGGTAAGTCCAATTTGCTCCAGGCAGGTGTAGCTCGTTATCCTTCGTTGGCAGTTCACTGTAAAATCTGATTCTACAACCACTACATTCTTGTGGCATGGCTATGGTTGGCAAAGACTAAGAGAAACTGCTGTTCCGCTGGCCCCCCCACCGAAAGA
>OFHS01001514.1:0-18957 GCA_900245855.1 Calvadosia cruxmelitensis
TTCTCAGCTTCCTCCAGTGCCTAAGCGCAAACTGCACAATAACAACAAACTCTTTCTGTCCGATCAATATTTCTAAGCCAACATGATCTTCAAAATCAACCAACTAAGCAGCGAACAGCGAACAATACCGAACCATGATCGAACCACGATGCATCGACCACAATACGGGGTTCAACCGTGCAATAGCAGCAACACAATGACATCACGACTGCTCATGTGCTTCCGCTATTCATAAATAAAGTAGTTGAATTAAATAATTATTCTTCAAATGCCGCAACCCTCAAGAGGTCCGTAGAACCAAACATTTCGTTTGCTTTCAAGCAAAACGAAACTCGAGCAACAACAACAACAAAGTAAAGGCTTTTCAAACTCAAGTCATGAACAACTATCGCAGCAGTTACAACGCATGCGCAATTATCAGATAATGTAACCACGTCCAAATTCATTGTCTCAGGAAGTCTAGTATAGAACCGAAACTAAGCACATTTCCGGGAGCACAGTTCAGCGCAAATCTACTTCATCATGACGTCATCGAAGGATCACGTGTGAAACACTGGAGTGAGATTCTCACGATCACAGCGGGGGGCGACCAATTTTCCCACGGTCTGAATATGAATATGAAAAAAAAAGAAAAATTTTCCCCTCCACAACATTGACCCACAGGTTACCATGGTAACCGTGAGTCAAAAATGTAAAGACAAACATGTAGTACTATATTATTCCTGTAGTATTCCGAACGAGACGCAACATTTCACATTTCACTCGAAGCAATTAAAGTAACACTCTGTGTATCCTGCAATTCAATTATGTTTTGTTCCGTGTTGCCTGCACTTCTGAGCGATTATAATAAACAATTATTTTGCTATTTATCTTAACAAACAACAAGTATAATGAGTATTAGCCTATCATCTCGTAGTCTTACCTTTTTGAAACGCTTTATCGCAGGACAAAGTATATCTCAGCTCAGCGTAGAGTTGAAAGCAAAAGCAGGTAAATTGTTTCCTCACATTCAGCTTGAATCATGGCTTTAACAAAGCAAGGTCAGAAACCTGGGTCAGCTGTTCGCGCCACGGTTTCTTATCGCCCGTCACGAGTTTGAAAACCAACAGAATGATAAACGCGTTCGCTTCTTCGTTTGCCTCGCTGCAAAATTAATTCCACCTGCAAATTCAAAGCATTGCTCTTTGTGTCTAAGCTAAATCTGTTACAACAATTGGTTTATTTCCGAGGCTTCACTAACTCAATTAAAGTATACTGTAGCTGTAGAGAAAAGCACGGAAAATAAAAACAAGCGACCAACCTGACCCTGGCAGCTTGCTGCCATTATGCAATTATGAATTTGCGTTTTGCTCGACGAGGCAAGGGTACGTTTGCTACAGGTACCTCAGAGAACAGAAAGGTACACATGCGGAGTTTTGGGGTACAGAAGTACGTATGTACCCATGGGGTACATATGTCAAGAGTTGAGGTACAGACGTACATCTGTACCCCTGTGGAGAGTGCATATGTACCCCTTGTTCTAACAGTGTACAGCAGGAAATGCAAGTTTCATTTTTTTTCCTAGCTCCAGTTTAGGGCAATGGCATCATTGACATGTTTGTTAGTTTTATTCCAAATTTACTGGAAACTGCCACCTGAAAATGTGTTTAAAAGGCAGTGCTCTTTTGGTGATAAAAATGGGGATTTTGAATTGTTCTTAGAGCTGCAGTTTCTTCACGTTATGCCAAACTCCGAGATGAATTATTAGTCAACATCTGAGCTGCTATGATTGCTGATATCAGTTAAGGAAGATCAACTGTTACTTCTTATTTGCAGCTGAGCCTAAATCATCTATCCAAAAGTGCCTTAGTACTCACAGTTTAATTCCCATTTTATTGCAATACATCCAATCTGTTACGGAAGTGAACTTAGATCCAAATATGTCTTAGATAGCAACTGATTGCTGGTGGATTTGAACGTTGAAGCAAGTTACACTATGGATTCAATAACGTATGGAAATCATGTGAATAAGAAAATAGAACGAAAAACCATACAAAAACATTTTCCACATGATTTTCACATGGATTTAAAAAATCTCCAGTTTATAGTGTTAGGCATTGTATTAGCAAGTTGTGATTTCTGAATTGTGATTTCTGAATTGTGATTTTTGTTGTTGTACTTTCAGGTATGATGCCGGCCACTATGCGTCCATGTACCGCAATGATGGTATTGATGGGGGTCATGTCATCATGCTTGGTCCTGGAAATGAAGCACAGTGTTCATCGGCCATAAGCGAATACCCTGGCGGCCTCCATGTTGGTGGTGGGATGTCTGCTGCAAATGCCCGCCACTGGCTTGAGAAAGGGGCTGGGAAGGTGAGCTTAGAAAATAGCTGAAAGGTTGTTGAACAGTTAAGTGCGTTTGAAATGTTACATTCTACTACTGTAAAGGCAACCCTTGAGAAAACATGCAGCATTATTGCTCAGAACTGAAATTGCAAGCCCCAGAGAATTTATTGCAGTAGTTGATGGTTAACATTGCTCTTAATATTAAATACATACGTGAACCACGAAAAAAAACTTGCGGACATCCACTTAGATATAACACTTCCCTGGTTAAAACGAACATCCGCTATCATTTCTTTTATAATCGCGTTATTCCAAAATGGAATAGTTTACCTGAAGATTTTGTGTTAACTAAACATTTGTATCTATTTAAAAACAAACTCACATCGATTAATTTACTTGACCTATAGACTTATAAACCATGTAGTATAAGTGCATGGCGACATGCTTTCTATACAAGTATTGTATTAATATTGACATTCATATTAAATACATACATGAAATTATTATTGTTTCGCACGTGCTGGCAGGATGACTAAATTCAGGTAATTAACAAGGCCTTCTATGAGAAAACAATATGTTTAATCTCGATGTTCTTTGGATTGTTGACCATCATCATCATCTGCTGTAGAAGTTGTAATACTCATGAACCACTTTCCTGGTACACATTTCTCTGATTACAGTCTTGGTTTCAAAATCAGTGAAATTGATATTTCTATGACCATGTTTGTTAACATTGAGTCTGTTTTAGTCCAATTAGTATTACTTGATTACTTGATTACTTGACCGGGGCTGTCTCACTCCCGAAGGAGGAACCCCTCCCTGGACGCCTTCCATTTCTCTCGATCACGGGCTATAGTCGTGGCCATGCTGGCCTCAGATGGCGTGTGAGGTCGTCTCGCCATCTTGTCCGTAATCTTCCTCGCAACCTTCTCCATTGCCTTGGTGTCCAGTCGGTGACTCTGATAGTCCATCTGTTATCACTGAACCTGTAGATGTGGCCGGCCCATCTGTGCTTGGATTGTCTGATAGCAAGAGACAATGTCCCTGACCCCGGTCTGTTGTCTGATCTAGGTGTTTCAGATTCTGTCTCGCAGAGTGATACCAAGCATGACACGCTCCATCTTCCGCTGTGCAACCGCGAGTGTCTCCTCCAAGGTGTCACTGAGGGCCCATGTCTCGCTCCCGTATGTCATTGTCGGTAGAACGTATTCGTTGAATACTTTCGTCTTGATTAACATACTGGCTTTCTTGCTGCGCATGATGTCGTCGACTTGCCCGAAGGCTGCCCAACCGAGCATGATCCTTCTCTTGATCTCTGGGAGAAGGTCTCCATCTCGCGTGATGGTCCTGCCAAGATATATATATATCTGTCTACCTGCTCGATGGCCGTGCCGTTTACCAGGATGTCTGCTGGTGTTGCATGCTTGTTGAACATCACCTTGGTCTTGCCTAGGTGCATGTTGAGACCGCCTGGGCCACTGGTATTATGGACGTCATTAAGCATTTGTTCTAGTTTCTGGGCAGAGTGTGTCACCATGACGATGTCGTCAGCGGAGTCCAAGTGGGCAAGGTATTCTTCATCGATGTTGATCCCACGCTCCTCCCAATTGATCTTGTTGAGGATAGCGTCTTGGAGGCATGCAGTGAAGAGTCTTGGTGAGATGTTGTCACCTTGTCTGGCTACCCTCTGTAGCTTGATCTTGTCGCTCGTCTCATGGAGTCGCAGTGTCGCAGTTGCACCATTGTAGAGCTCACGAAGTAAGGTGATGATGTTGGGGTCAACTCCTTGACCCTCCAAAGCGGTAAACATTGGAGTGAACTCGATGGAGTCAAAGGCTTTTTCATAATCCACAAAGGCAAAACAGAGTGGGATGTTGAAGTCATTTGCCTTTTCCTGGAGCTGACTGACGGCTTGAAGGTGGTCGATGGTGGAAAACCCGGATCGGAAGCCCGCTTTTTCCCTGGGTTGATGGTGGTCCAGGGTGCGAATCATTCTTCTCAGAAGGATCTGGGAGAATACCTTGTAGATGATGGGGAGTAAACTGATTGGTCTGTAGTTTTTTATGTCGGCTGTGTCGCCCTTCTTGTGGAGAATGACGACCATCGCGTTCCTCCAGCTGCTTGGAACAAGTCCTTCCATGAGACATCTGTTGAAGAGGTCGATGAGGATCTCAATGATGCTCATCATCATCATCATCATCCGCCATCCTGCAATTAGTATTACTCGCGAGAGAATGTGTTCTAAACAAGTCGAAATAGTGCAGTGTGCACATCTTGAAAGCCAAAAGCAATAAAACACATCTTAATTGAGTGACCGCTCAAGGAACCAAGTGAACATTTAAATAAAGTACGTTGTATTTAGCTGTTTGGAGTCTAATTTATAATGATTTGACAGATATTTGCACAGACAGTTAACGGTCGCTTTCCACTGCATCGTTTCATGGGACCCGAGAAAAATTACCTTTATAGACAGGTGGCCTTTCTGCGCAGGTTGATTTCTATAGAAAGTGTCATTATGGGGTTATGAAGAGTGGCCTTTATATACAAGTGACTGCTCTATAGAGGTGGCCGTTAATGCAGATTTGACTGTAGTACTCTCAGCATCAAAAGGTTGACTATGCATGAAGCACCCTATGTCTCATTGAAGCTAACTTTTCATTTAATACATTTCATTGTTAGGTGATATTTACGTCTTGGCTGTTTCCTGATAAGCATTTCTCCGTCAGTCGGCTGCAGCAGCTGGAGGACGAACTACAGCGAAAGAACGTTGTGGTTGACCTGAGCTGTAAACGCTCTGAGTTTGGAAAGTGGTTTGTGGCCATTGACAAATGGAAAACGCTGACAATGTTTGAAGTTTGTAAAGGTAGAATTTGAAACATTACTCTTTTTCAGCATTATTTTAATGTGATTGTGCTCTATGATATACAGTTTGATACACTGTGAACTAAAACCATGTGAAATTCACGTGAAAATGATTTGAAAAAGCACTTTTCACATTGTGTTTGGTTCTCTTCTCGAATCCAGCAGCTTCTGCATGATTTTCATGTGGTGCTTGTTATTTCATATGCTTTTTCGGAGAGTGCTTCCATTTCACATGGTTTTCACACTGATTTAGATTCATAGTGGTACGTGGCAAAACCAGACATGGCTCTGATTCATCAAAGCCTACTTCTCTTTGAAATGGCAATGGGTGTGAGACTGTGAGGTGTTCATGCCAGACCCGCGAGCTCGCCTCTGTTGAGGATTAGCAGTTTTATGAAATACTTTTTATCGCATCAACTTTTTGTTAGGTGTGAATCTTTTTCATTTTCAATGTCGTCATTTATTTTATCGATCTCAAGTATAAATTTGCATGTAACGCGCAATTGTTAGCGATTCTATAATTAATTTGGCTGTGAAGAAAAGTAACCAAGCTATGCTCTTTTATTTGTTGAGGCACTGGAACATAGTGTTGTCATAGTGTTGTCCCTGTTGTCATAGTTTCAAGTGTATACCATGGCGATTGTTGCTCTAAGTGAGTTTGTCTCTGTTTTGCAAAATAGAATCATTGGATATCTGTTCGGAATACTGCGATGAATTTCTTATTCATGCTGCTGACATGGAAGGATTGTGCCTTGGCATTGATGACAAGCTAGTAAAAGGTGTGGGCATGTTCACTCTGTATTTATGTGATGATCAATGTTGTCTTTTGCAGTAGATTCAGAATTATCAGATTTCTGTTTGTATATGTTAGTTGATCGAATATCGTTCAGAACGTGATTGCATTTTCATTGTATTTGTAATGGGGATTTATGTCCGTTTTATCGTAAATGCACGAATGCCCAGCAATGAGGGTAACCCAGTGCACCAAATGGCGTATCTGTACGTGTAAATGTCACTTTGTTTAACGAAGGTAGTCCAATAAGCCAATGACTTTTCTCTCTTGGGGCCCTCGGCAATTGACCAAGTGTAATCCCAATACATTTTAGGATTTAAGCTACTACAGCTGCATGTTTTTGAGCTGGAATTGACAAATCTGATAGCCAAGAACAACCTTTGAAGTTGATGGATTGCGCTTCAAGCAAATCAATGTCTGGTTTTATTCCATGTGGCAGAGGTCAACTAGCATGAATCCCAAAATGCATTGAGACTGCACTTAGTCAATTAAAACCACAGAAGACATAACAAATATATGTGTCGGATGGGCCGGGATTCTGACCCTGGACATCTGACTGGCAGCCATACGTAGCCTCTAGACCACAGTGGCGTCTCTCTTTGGCGCTGTTGGCAGTTTATAGCTCATGAGATTCAACAAATATTGTTATTTTTCGACTGAAATGGGAATTGAAAACAAGGCGCCTGATTAGAAACCTCACCTTCTAGCAGCTAGACCACACAAACAATAGTGGGGCTTTCAAAATTTTCATCGATGTTTATTAGCTGCTTATGAGGTACAGAAGCCATAGATGATGGTTCTTTGATGGGTGACATTTTTAGTTAGAATTGACAACGTCCTGTGATCATTGTTGTCTGATCTCATGCTTCAATTTGACTTCTTTAACACGGCGTTTGTATACATTTCATGATTTACTTTTTTTGACGTTTATTATATTGCAATGCATTTCAAGTGTAACCTTTCTTTGTGCTTGATTTAGCACTGAGTGACTGGACCATGTTGCCCTGTACATATGCTGGTGGAGCACGTGGTACGTATCTGATGTTATAGTGGTGGATAATGTAAACATCCGCTGCGTAAAAAGGTCGTTTCTCTTCCTCTTGAATCCTTGATGCACTTGTTACATAAAGTGCACCATGAATCACGGTTAGACGCAGCACCAAAGAATAACAAACCATCGCTCAATTCATCACCATACCGTGCCACCCTGCTTTTGTTTAATGACGTATCTCGGTCAGTTATTGCTTATTGGATTATGATGCCTTAGAGAGGATAATGTTCCAATTCATGGTGATGTAACCTGATTGGATATTACAGTGCTTTTGCAGTTTCTGAGTATTTTAGATCATAATAATTATATTCAAGATAATGTTTGGAAAATGTTCAGCTTTGCTCTTTGTAATGCTTTCAAATTATCCCTGTTATGGACATTTTTTGTAAATACCTATTAAGATCACATTTTCTATCTTCCGGACTTGTCTGTAGTTTGATTTCATATTTTCGTTTGTTGTATCTCAAGCTAGATCAAATTTTCATTTCAAAGTTATGAACCCAAACTTAGGCAGCTTGGTTCAATTTTGGTGTGGACCGTATGTATGTCTGTTTTGTGTTTGTCCTGCAGATATTACTGATTTGGAATTGGTAAACAAGCTGTCTAAAGGAAAGGTTGACTTGACATTGGGCAGGTTAGTTTCGGCATACAAAGATGGCCTACAATCAACAAACTGCCTGATGTTAAAATACACAATCCAACTCTCTAACTGATAATCGAATTGATGTGGGTTGTGGTTTTCAGTGCGCAGAAGGATGTTGTATTCAAACTGCCAAATTGTTTATGAAAAATCCCAAATTATTTGCATTATTTGCTTATGCCAACAGCGACATTGCTGTCTTTAAATTTTCACTGCAATTAAGAAACCTTTATTTGCAATTGGGTGACATTCCAATTCCAGCATACCAAAAAGAATTTATTGCCACTTCTTCTTCTTCTTAAATCGAGTGTCATTAAAATAAATTAACATCTCATAGCAGGTTTAAAAGACAGTTGTTGCGCTTGATCCGCGGTCGCGACTCCCATTTCTTTGAGGTCCTTACGAAGCTGATTTAGGATTGTGGCTAGTGGTCTGCCGCGCCTCCTGTCTATCGGCAACGCTTCCAGCAGGATCGATTTTGCCAAACTTGTGCCTCTTAGAACGTGTTCAAGCATTCTTCTTCGCCTCATTTGCACCGTCAATGACCATTTCTTAGCAATCCAGGCATTCGCCTCCTTGTTCTTCATCACTTCCGGCCAACGGACTCCGAGCGCGTATCTCGTTAATTGTCGTTGGGTTGCGTCAAGCGCGTTGTCCGCGGTTTTGTTGGACGGCCACGTCTCGCAGTTGTACAGCATGCCAGGTTCGACATAGCACTTGAACACCCGTAGCCGCTTTTGTCTTAAGACTCTTGGGCTAATTAACACGTTCTTCAGTTTCGCTATCGCTCGGCGCACTGCAACGTCCTTCTTCGAGCACAGAAATGTTCCGACCTTCTTTGCTCCTCTCCAGTTGGCCTCGTCGTGCAACTCGGTCTTTCCCTTGTTGAGAGTGAGCCCGTACTTGGCAAAAGTGGATTCGACGATTTCGAGGTCGACGTCTTGGCCATACCTAAAGAAATCGGCATTATCGGCGTATATGCAGTCATACGTACCTTCCGGGAGCAGGGGTCTCAGTGCTCTCATTGCGAATTCGAGATATACCGTGAACAAGACAGGGCTAAGGCTGTCACCTTGCGGTTACCCGATGGTAGTCTCAAAGGTTTCTCCACTCTCGGCACGTTGGCAGACCTTCAGCGTAGTGTTTGACAACATGAAGTGTATCAGTCGTTGTTCGCTTGGAGGGAGCACATCACGTAGCATTTCCATCAGTTGTTCTTTCGAGATTTTGTCGAAAGCGGACGACATATCGATGCCGCATATTTTGAATCTCATTCCCTTCTCGAGCCTCTTTTCGATTGCAAGCTTTGTTGCCCAAACGACGTCTGTCAATCTGTCATCGATCTGCCTGGCCGGTAAGCAGCTTGGCTGGGAGGCAAATATTATTCGACGAGAGGTCTGATTCTTTCCAAGACGACTCTGGATAGCAGTTTCCGGAAAAGAGGGAGCAATATGATCGGCCTCACGTTTGCTGGGATCTTCGACTTGTTTTTCTTCGAAATTGGAATCAGTATCCCGCTGCAGAAAGCACTCGTGCCACTGTTTAGCTGAAATTACTTGTATAGTCCAATTTGGTTAATAGGATGTCCAAGGAAACTTGTAATTGAAATTTTTCTAGCAATGGATGTCGTAAAAGCAACTTTTCTAGGAGGTTTTTATATTACCAAGAAGCGGTATCTAATTTTGTGGATTTCGATTTATTTGGAATTGATCCTAACAGAGAGTTTCTGTTTATGAAAACAAGAAAGTGACTCTAGTAAGCCTCTGCTTGCTTTGCAGTTCCTCTGTGTCTGGTATAGGTTAGTCAGACAGCGTCCCCATGTTATGCATCCGCCCTGCTACAAGTTTCCCACCAACTGTTCTCCCATTGCTGTGCAGGGTTTGCCTCTTGATCGGGGGCCAGTATGTTATTGTGAATAGGATCTTTTTTCCAATTGCAAGCAACAAATGCAGGCGACAAGAGGCTAAATCAGCCAGTATTCAGAGACTATTTTCATGGTCATCGATCAACCGTGCAAATTGGTCATAGGGGTAGTGCAGTAAGCATTGCACAAACAATTTGGACTCCGGGGAGTGTGGAGTCCGTAACGCCCCTCCCACATTAGCAGATTGCGTTTGGAATCATTTCGAATGCCAGGGTTGTTGCGCGCGTAAGTCGGATGTTATATGTGTGGGTAAGCCCCACATTTTTGCGTCAAGGAAGACAATGCAATTGTGGCCCCACATGCGAAACTGTTCCGCGCTTTGATGGTGGATTGTAACGTTCTGTTTCAAGTTGTTTTGAGAAATGCTTACTCGACTGATGGTGACACACATGTCAAATAATATGTGGCTATATTCATGCCAGCTCTGTGCTGCAAAAATACCTCAAGAAACCTCAAGGTTGATCAAATCACTTCAGTGTATTTCATAAGACTAAAGTCAATATATCGGAATATTGTACTTTTTGAATAATTGACCCATTGGTTTCAACGCAGCCTTTCAAAATATCTCTGTGATCCAATACAATGACCTGGCTTGGCCATAGGCAGTGTCGTACAGGTAACGAAACCTGTACCTGCTGAGTGTGTAGCAGTCTTGGGTGTTAAGCAGACAAACAGAAGTACAAACAAATAGACATCCAAGTCGCATTTGTGGAGCAAACCAATCACTTTGTACCTAGCAAGTTTTTTTACAAGAATGCGAGCTTTGATACAGCTCCCGAGAGATTGAAAGTTATCCTTTCAGTGCAATGATTTGGCATAGCAGGAAAATTCAAGATACCTGAATTTCGTTGTTCAGTTTATTGTGAGCATTGGCACTGGGCAGCGTGTTTCCAATGCCTTGAGCTGACAGCCATCCGAAAAATGAACCACTTCGTTATATAGATATTGACGATGCAGTTTCAAAGCAATTTATATTGATGAAAATGCTTGCAATTGCATTGAATTATACTCAAATCTATGATTCAAGCATTGTTAGTCAATATAATTATTTGCATTAGAAAGTAATATCTAGTTTTGAATTCAGGCTAATCTTGCTTGCAAGAAGTTGTGTGGACCGTCGTACACCAATTAGATGATGTAACATTATGTTGACAGTGGTTGCTTTAATTAAGTTTCTTTTCCATAGTGCTCTGGATATCTTTGGAGGCAGCGGGGCAAAGTATAAAGATTGTGTGATGTGGAATCGAAAGGCTTCAATGCATCATCGATAGGATTGTAAAGAAGTCCAGCTCTGTTTAGGAGACGTGAACACTGGACTACCATTCAAAGCTAAGGCCGAGAAGCATTTCATTATTCAAAATTTTGACTTTTGAATTGTGCAGACAAGTTTTCTAATTCTGGTCCTTAGTGTAACATTGGTGATTTTATAAGAATTGGATCATCAATTGTAGCTATATTTATGTAAACATGGTTGAATCCAAAAACGTTTGTACAGATTCTTTTATTATTTATTTGAAAATGATGCTCACTTTCGTATTTGACAAGACTGTGTTCATACACATGTCAGTTTTGGTGCCCTTTATTTTGTCCATCCTTTAACAACTCTAACTATTCTGCATTCTACATAATCTGACACAAACACGGCAGTTAGCCGACCAGCAACAAGCACAGACTTCAAATGTGACATGTCGTTTTACGAATGCAAGTAGTACAATGATTCAGTGCATTAACGACGGAATTGCTTATTGTGTATGCTCGCTTAAAGGTTTTGACCTATTTGTTCAAACCCATCAAAGACAAAATCCATATCTTCTCAAAATTGCACCGTTAATTGCAACCAGCTGGAAAGCAGTTCACTTTGTCCTTTAGCGACTTATAGCCAACCAACATTGTGCCATTGACGTTCATAGTGTACTTGTGGTAGCCTGGTAACCAATCCTCGGTCATCACCATGGGTGTGTGACAGGACTGGCATTCCAATGCACGATGTTCGACTGACAACACGTCTCCTTCTGTCTGCTCGTTACCTCGACCATCACGTGGCGCAGTGGATACTTATACTTATTTCAATCGATCCTACTTCGGTACTACTACACAGTGAGTCTTCTACTACTTCATTTGCATGCCCCGCTTGACCCGTCTGTCTGTCCGTCGCGATCTGCGTGCTATGGCTTCTCGATACTACTCACCGCCTTCGGCCTCCGACAAAACAGCTTCGCTCGCCGTGCAAGATCTGGATAGGTCTGGAAAGGTGCATGACGTCCGCTGCCGCGTCACGCGATGTTTCTCATCCGCGCCATCGTATTTCTGCTGTTGCCAAACCTGATCTGCTTACAGACGAACATTCCTTGGCACAATTCTGCATCTGGTATCATCAATTCGAGGATTATTACACAATGAACCGCTTCGAGTCGCTGCCATTGCCGGAACAACCCTGTATCAGCATCAACACCCGCGAAACCATGAGGCTGTTCTCCAGCTGGGTGAGACCTCAACACTCCCACTGGGTGACATCCTGGAGCGGCTGCAAACCCACTATGCAGCGCTATCTAACATCACTCGACGATGGGTCGCCTTTAGTGAATGTCAGCAGCACAATGGTGAATCCGTCGAGCAGTTCTTTGTTTGTCTGCGTCAACTGCATGAACAGGTCGATCCATGCTCGCATTGCAGCAATGAGCAACTTGTCACACAAATCATCTCGGGCATCACCAATTCAGAAACCAAACGAAAACTGTTTGCCCTGAGTGGACCAACATTTCCTCTGTCATGGCTCTCTGCAAGGTTGAAGAGAACACCCTACACGACGAGGCTGCCCTCTCCAATCCGGTCATAAATTTTATTTCGCCGTCATCATCACAGCCGGGTTCCCGCCCAAGCCACGTATGCTGGGGCTGCGGTGAGTGGCATTGGCGACAAGAATGCCCTTATCTCAAGACGACATGCACCACATGCAACACGGTTGGCTACATACCAACAGTGTGCCACTCGAGCAAGCGCAGTCCAGGGGCCCCACCGCCCGGAGAAACAAGCACCGTCCATTCCCTTCGCGTCTCCGCCATTTGCAGCCTGCATCGAAGAGCCCCGCACATCGAAGTACAGCTGCATCTTGACCAGCGTACTATCACCGTGGAGTGCTTGCCTGACACTGGGGCAGACGAATGCATCATCAGTTGGAACATCCTGGCTCGCAACAGCTACAGCAAAGTTGACCTCATTCCTACAAAGAAGCGTCTATTCGCTGCGAACAGTTCTGTGCTCCGTTGCTACGGCATTGTTCACATCAAAGCCCATTATTCCACTAGCACAGTGTCTGTCACTGCCTACGTCAGTCCCGACATGCAACGCGTCATCCTTCCGTGGTTCACGTGTTTAGAGTTAGCCTTGCTCTCTCCAATGTATCCAATTCCCCTCTACGATCAACAAGTTTCGTCTCACGTTGCTGACCCTTACTGCACTCTCTCCATGTACTCCAGTTCCGTCGCCCCTGCTCATCAAGACGTAATCGTGCACAGTCTCACTCCGTTGGCAGTCAGCACCGTTGTCTGCCTCAAGCACCTGACTCCACAAGCGCTGGGACCATTACAGCAGTGAAGCCATACCGCAAGTAGGACGTCAAGCTATCTTCTGGCCGCCTTCTTGCGCGTAACCGTCGTACGCTGCGTCCTTGCCCCTTGATGACACCTGCACTGTCGGATGTGTTCCCGAATCCGCCTGTCAATTCGATTCCCCGTTTTAGTCCTTGTATTCGTAGCTAGTCCGGCTCCATATACTCTTTGGGAGTTAATTTGTCAGCCACGTCTGACCGTGATTCATGGCGTTGTTTATGTAATAAGTGCATTAAGAGGAAGGGGAATGATCTCTTCACGTGGAGCATCATCTAAATTATGCCATTGGAAAGTGATTTAAAATCTGCTTTGCCTTTCGTCCAGTCTGGCATCAAACACAGCTCGTCCTGTCGACTTGATGACCTTTACCGTTAAATATTTTAACCAATCTTCCTGCTTCCTCGTCTTGTTAGCCGCTTTTTCATCTGCTAGCTGTACATGTTCTTCGCTGCTGTTCGTCATTGTTGGTCGTTGTTGGCACCGTTTCAATGTCATGTTCTTCTGTTTTGTCCTCAAAGTATAGTTTCATCATGTGCATGTATCGTATATGGTATTCATGTGTTGTTTCATTCGTTGTTAGTCATTATAGGTCTCCTTTGACATCGTGTGCACGCCTTTTATATATTGTTGCTGCTGCATTTGTGAAGTTTCTCTCGACTGTAATTTTGTTGTAGATATTTCCCTGTCCCTGTTTAACACCATAAATGCAGAGGAAGCGACACTGGACAAATCTGCAATAACAGCAGGGACCAGCTAGTCTATATGCATCTACATTCTTCCAGATGTCTGTTTGTTTGTATGCATTTATACCAGTTTCCTCTCTCGATCCAAGACTTCCGTTTTTGTACAAACTGAGCAAGGATCAATTTCAGTGTCCCAGCTAGGATTGATTTAACTAATGCTTGCTATTCGAGAAGCGAGGGGTTTATTACACAAGAACCTATGGTTGGTTTATTTTGACTCAGCTGATTATGTTGCTTCTGATTCGCCAAACACCTTGTACTAATCCAGACGACTGACGTGCCTAGTTTGAGTTATGACATGATCGAGGTACAGTATAACCCGTTTAGCGAAAAACCCGTTTATCTGCAAACAATTTGCTATGTACTGAATTAATGCGTACAGTACAAACTCTCTTAACCGATTCCTGACAAGCACAATTCCTAATAAGAGCAAAGGATATCGTTGGCAAATTACTATTGCGCTTAAGCGGGTTACACTGTAATCCTTACTTTTGGCTATTAAATGCACATGAACAGCCTTACATCAATTATAGTCGACCTGGGCATGTGGAGTCTGTCCATAATCAATAAGACATTGTCAAAATGGAACTTGTGAGACGTATTAGAACAGTTAACCTCGCCCAGCTGGAGCTAGCGAGTAATTAGAGCTAGATAAACGCAATTGAATTGACAAATGAGCATTTCTTCTTTCCTTTCTATTAGAAAATGATGCTAAATTATTGACAAAGTGAAATCGAATCCATAAATAGCTCAGTTATATCCTATTACCTTGTGCATCCTTCAAGAACATCAATTCAAAAGACTACGCTTGTTTGCGTCCTGCTTCAATTGAATGATTTACATTGAATATCAGGACTACCACTATCCTAACCCATATCAGGACATAGCTATAACTGCTAGAATTATTAACTGTGTCTATTTGCTAGAGGTCATGACCCATGCGTTCAAATTCATCGAGGACAAAGTCCATGTCTGTTTTCTCAATTGCAGCGTTAATGGCAGCCAGTCGGAAGAAGTTCACTTTGTCCTTTAGGGGCTGATAGCCTATCAACATTGTGCCATTCACAGTCATCCGTGTCTTCAAAATTGGAGCAACCTTGAATAGAGAATAAGAGCTTGTGTGACAGAAAGCCGTCTCTGCACATGTCAGATGTGCAAGTCTATTAAAAAAATCCTAACTCCAAATCATGATTATCTCCACTGGTTTCATTGGCAAACACCATATTGGTGCTGGGTTGGATTAACTCAAAGTTGTAGGACCGACGTCAAGTAACATAGTCAAACTATAACAGTATTGCATATGGTTTCATATGGCGCACCTCCTTCAGCCTCTGATCTCTCTCTGGTCCTTTGGGCAAATGACGCGCACTTGGTGGGATGAAATAGAAGCCAACAGTGGTACACTCAGGCTGAAAGACACCAGGATGACTGATCAGCAACAAAGCATGAACACATGTAACTACAGTGAACCTGTTTATAACGGTTACCTTTGGGACCTGAGGAAAATGACCTTTATAGACAGGTGGTCTTGCTGACCAGGTTGATTTCTATAGAAAGTGTCATTTTGGGGCTATGAAGAGTGGCCTTTATACACAGGTGGCTGCTCTATAGAGGTGGCCACTAATGCAGGTTTGACTGTACATACAATGTAATTAGGTACAACCTTAACGCCTAACAATTTCTAATACAAATTTGCTTGTGCGTTACAATTATTAGTAATCAACAAAACACTGTGGTACATATTGAAGGGATTTCATGAACGTCCATACCTCTAATACCAGTTCGAAGTTATCCCTCAGTTTGATCTGATCTGCAAGGTGTCTGCAAATTGAGTAGATAACGCAATATCACATGCAAGGCAAACCTATATGTTTACACCAAAGTCCACAGCATCTTCATTTTCATTGCTTGACTACTGACCTGGCATTGCTGAATATTTTTGTCACTTGTTCGTCCATTCCTTTGTCACCCTGTAGAAGATATATGAGCTCAATGAAGAACAACCTGCAATAACAGATTGATGTCAATAATGGAAACATGTTAATCTTCTGACCTTGGCCTTCCACATCATCCACAGTTTCATAACATCAACAGTGCGTCCACATAGAATTGACTTGTCTCCAGTGTCCCATTTAGGGTCATAATGCTTCTTGTCTTTTTGGAAGAGGTACGTTGCAGCCAACTGATTGCACTCTTGAAGGACATTCTGAAACACCCAAACGGACAATCATAGACCTACTGACAGCCTTGTGAATCAGCAATGTCAACACAGTGGTCATTGTTTAGTAAACTCTATCAAGAACAAAACATTTTTGTTTGCAATTTGTTGCCTTAGCTAGTTTTCCTTCCTTTAAATAAAGTGGTCCGAAATGATTGTATCAACCAATGACCAGTGCTGTAAAAGTTCCTCCTTTTATGTAACTAGTTACATGTACGAGTACTATCAGGGAAATGTAAATAGTTCCAATTACAATTACCCTTCCACAAATGTAACTAGTTACAACTAAAAGTTACTGCTTCTCAAAAAGGAACTTATGAGTAAAAGATCCAAGTCCAATGGTAATTGTTCAACATGCAAGCTAGATTATGGCAAAAAATGTTAATAACAATTAAAGACAAAGAAATGTACAGTAGGAAATATAATTAATCAGCAGACCCGTGCACCAGCCGCAAATAGCTATAAAAAGTTGAAGAAATATCACGATCATAGACTTTGAAAAGGCTTGAAATTCTTTGACAGCAATTTGCGATTGCAAATCGCTAGATTCAAGTATTGAAAAGGAAGAACTTGCTTTTCTCAAAGCAGAATGCACTCATTCCTTTATTTTTGTAACTAATTCCACAAAAAGTTACATGCCACAGAAAGGAATCCAATTACCTCTAAAGTTCCTTCAAATGTAACTAGTTACATTTGTAACCAGTACTCACAGCACTGCCAATGACTGCTGTATAATTCAAGATGGACAAGGGGTTTGTATGCCTTGTTTTGTTGACCAATGATGTCAACATGCAAAATGTCAGAAACCAACAATTTTCCTTTTCCAGTAATCATGATAAATAAAATATTTTCACATCCATTAGTGATTGCTTCTGTAGAACGCACAATTTACAGACCAGATTCTATTTCTACTGACTATGGTCTAGATTCTTTCATCAGCGCCTCAGGATAATTGACAGAACGTCAACAAATACTTACGCTCTCTTTGGTGAGTAACACGGAGCACTGGAAGGCGCAGCCCATTAACTTGTGAGGATTCCATGTAAACGAGTCTGCTCTGGAAATACAAATAAACACCCATAACACACAACTGAAGGTCTTCGTACAAAATTACTCAAGCATAAACACATCGATGAATCGTTGAAATGTGACAGACAATAGTTTATGCTTCATAGTTTATTGTAACGTTAAATGTGATTGGTAGCCATAATTGTCACGGGACTGACTATGTATTGTATTTTATCTTCTTTTTCACCTTATTATTCTCAGGACTTGCAGCTGATTGCAGCATTGTGTTTTCTGTTTGAGAAAGTACTTCCCAGCTTCGCAGTGGCGTAGTTAGAGGTCATGCTTGTTATGCTGAGCATGACCAACTGAAATTCCTGTTGTTGCTTTTCTAGTTAATTTCCATCTTAAAATGCCTTCCCCCTTGCCTCTTTATTTAGAAACCAGATGACGAATAGGTCCCTTTTCCATTCATTTATCCTTACAATTTCATTGAAATTTTCATTGTCTTCACGTGTTATTATTGTGTTGACCGCACAGCTTTGAGCAAGCACAGTAGGTGATGTAATTCTCCTTTGTGAGTGCAAATATCCGCCCTGTTGAAAGCTCATGCTCATTTCGCAGAGGACGACCAACGCCACAGTGAGCTGTCATTGGACAAAATCGTTGCCATTGATGACGTCTTGCCATTGAAATTGCGCTGAATATGGTCCTCCAGTCATGCTATTCTGAGGAGCATGAGCTTGAAGTCGTCATAGCAACTGCAATGAAGGGCCATCGGAAAGCGTGGAAGTTGTAAACAAACGGCAAATAGAGAGCGGACACTGAAAGCAGGTAAATCCAATTGGACTTCGGTTTGCAACATGGAACAGCCAGATCTCTTTCTAGATTACGACGCAGTTTTCTATTTGGTCGTGAAGCCATTCTCATCGCTGAGCAAAGGAGAGAACAATGCGATTGTGAATGCCAGGCCAACTGAGGACCTGTCCTCTTCTCTAAAGTACAGAGATCGCAGCTTTGAACCTGCATGGTATACGTAAAGAAACAATGGCGATGTGGCAGTGAAAGATTTAACCGGATTTTCTGCAGGTCATGTATCTTATTCAGGAAGTCAAGCTCCAAGACGTGGGCAACCACTAGATATGGCAAGTCCAAGGCGTTTTATGTGACTGCAAAAACTATCAACAATCAAAAAGTCACCAGCAAGCATACAAATGCTAGAAAACTTTCCATAGCATCGACGCTCTTCTGTCTCTCGCACGTAGGGACCAGATCGACCACCACAACAAAGAAGTCAGGCAGGACAGAGAAGTTCTGATATGAAGACGATCACTATTGCTGCTCTCTACGTTGACATTTAGGGAGAGCCCCACCCCCCAGATGCCACACCCCAAACCCCAAAATTTTTCGCCTCNAATCGAATTTTGTCAACGCAATACACATTTTTGCACAGAAGCTTCAATAATATAATACCAATTCATGCCTGGACATACTTTTCACAGCCGCTCATTAAATGCCGATGCTGCTTGGACAAGAGAGCTGATCCACCGTAAGCACNCCCAGATGCCATACCCCCAAACCCCAAAATTTTTCGCCTCCCGGGAAGGGGATTCGGAGCATGACAGCTTCAAAAACTCTGGCTACGCCACTGCAGCTTCGACATAAATGAAGCTCAAACTGTTTAAGAGGCGTCTAGATAATGATTACCTGAGTAACAATTTTTCTAAGAAAAGGCAGCAACTAAACTTTAGTTTCATAATTGGCCAACAATTGATTGGAATCGCAA
>OFHS01001515.1:0-27132 GCA_900245855.1 Calvadosia cruxmelitensis
TGTTGTACGCATGCGCGTAAGCACGGCTATTCTTGTTATTAGATCTGCAATGAGAACACGCTGCTTTCTATGCCTTGTCTTGTGTTCTTGCCTCGGACATATCACCCGAATTACTGACCTGATTGATGTATGCAAATTTGTTGACCATAGCAGGAACGGCAGAGTGTGGAAGTACCAAACGTAGAACTGGTAGTGGAGCGATCTCGCGAAGCAGAGACCAATGAAATTTGAGGTAAACAATACCATGACAACAGCTGGGAGCAACAAAAGTCAAAGAACAACAATGCAGTACAGACAATGAAAAAGCAGCAGAACAAAAACTTCATATGAGACACAAGCTACAATCCTATTAGTCTTAAAGACCACCTGTAATCCTGTATTAAAAAGACCATTTTCAAGTCTCCCTTAACTACGCAGGTAATACAATTCAACCACCTGCGTTACAAGACTACAGTGTAACTCGGTTAATATCACGTCCTCAGGGAAATTGTAAAACGTGCTATTATCCGAGTCGTGACAATAACCGAGTCTCATACTCAGACTTCCAATTTGCAGAAACGACACTCAGTTTCTTGGATTTGTCAAGCTTAATGAGGCGAACACAATAAAAAACACTTCATCAACTTTTCGTTTCACGTCAATTGCAGCGCCTACAAATTTAACCAGGGAAAAATCACAGAAAGCGTGACAATAAGCGAGTGTAAACATAAAACTCCTTTAGAAATCCGTGATAATAACCGAGATGTGACAATATCCGAGGTGATATTAAACGAGTAGAATAAGAGAAAAGCTTAGGGACTGGCAAGTGGAATTTCACTTTCCGTGACAATAACCGAGACGTGATAATATCCAAGGTGATATTAACCGAGTTACACTGTACCTTCAAGTGTCCCTTCGCTACACAGACAATACTGTAGAGGAGGGAAGACGACGATGGAGGCTTTCGCATTCTACATAATATATATTTGATACAGAGGTTGCTGGTCCCACGACAGGGAGAGATAGAGTTCCAAGGAGTACATATGGTCGTTGGTGCAAGAGCTCTATGTCGTGAGACACAGCGTAGATATGAGGACAGACAGCTGTTAACACAACGAAGTACAGACGGCAAAAGGGGATGATAACAGGATGACACAGCTACATATTCTTACAATCATGTGGCTACACAATGACGACATCCAGTTCACACTGACCGCGAGCGACCACCTGCATTACAAGATCATCTTCAAGTGTCCCTTCGCTACACAGCGTAATTATTGCTATTATAACTGCTGTATTATTATCACCATTAAATGTTGAAGAACGAAAAACTGTTCTTCCTATGCTTCCAATGATCTTCGGGCTACCATAAGAGACTGCAGGCCCTTGATTTACAATCACTGAAACTTCGTAGAATTGTTTCTGATCTGTGTATCACTTTCAAAATTATTGACTCACTTGTCGATTTAAGACTATCCGATTTCTTTCTACCGTCTCAAGCTTCTACCCGCGGACACTTGAAGAAACTCAAGCCACACTTAATCTCTGTGAATAATACTGTAATTAATTCATTTAGCAATCGTGTCATTCCGATATGGAACGGTCTCCCCGAAGAAGCAGTAAGCTCTTCTTTGCTGGAGAGTTTTAGAAATTGTCTAAAATCTGTAGACTTCTCCCTATTCTGTAAATGCTGCCGTTTTTAGGCTGCACGTTAGTGGTATAGTTAGTTTACTTTCCTTTGCTTGCCTGTCAAACATTTTTATATTGATGTTACCACACAAAAAATCAAACAAAAAAGTTCTTCTTACTAAGTTATCAATAACAGTGTCAACATAAAAAGGATACATGATGCATTCAAGTCTTGTTTGTTTACTTTCCATCGCAAGAGAAACTGCATCCAACCATCGCGAGGTCTGAAATGCAACAGATCATGTCACATAAACTGAAATCTGTCAATCACAACAAAGTGCTTTTTCGTGACCATATTACAATTCATGGAAGTCATATTTTTAATGTCTCAAATGTTAGATTAAAATGGGATACATCTTATATCCACAAAGTGTTTTTGTTAGCTTCTATGCTGTGTATTCTCACTTTAATGTTATTAAACTTAATTACAATCAGACCTGCACTAGCAGTCACCTCTATAGAGCAGCTACCTGTGCGTAAAGGTCACTTGTTTAAAAAGGTCATTTTCTTCAGGTCCCAAAGGTGACCATTATAGACAGGTTTTACTGTAATGTGAAGGCCACTTATACAAACGCAGAATACAGTAACATAAACATCCTTTCGCATGCGTGTTTGTAAAATCATTCCTGACTAGACTCAAGCCACTTTGGCGTGCTGGTTTCACTATATTGCTTCAAATGCACAGCAAGCAGGATTCCTAAACTTTGTTGTTCTCCAAACACAACACACGAAACTAAAGAAACTTGGCTTTGAAGAAAGGTTGACGAAGACAGATTGACGTTTAAACAATTTGTTGGTGACTTGTTTCTTTGTGCTTTAATCAACAGGTACGTAAACAAGACAAATAGAAGCTTAAGATCGGCTACAGAAAGCTAAGCACAATTTACAACACTCACATTACTTTGACCTAACCTATAAGATCCAGCAAGGTTGCTGTACAACAGAATTTCAGTACATTTTGATTGCAGCCTTACTCAGGACATCCCTTTACACAGCATGGCAAAAGTGGCGAACCTATGCACAATGATGCAAATGAAGTTTCCCTTCAAAATCCTGTGAAATTGGAATATGTTGAAAACCCTGTGAATTCATCAATGTCATGTGCAAATCTTGAAACGTTATTAGCAGTCTGGTGAATGAGGGAAAAGGATGTAAAATTCAAAATTCTCAAAGGATATCCATTTTCATTAAAATATCACAGTGTTGTTGTTCACTGTCTATGTTAGACTCACGGTTACCATGGTAACGAGACGTCTATGCTATGATTTATGTTTGCACACATACTCATACATGCATCATGTCTCACACCACAAGCAACCTGTTCATCGCCGTTAGCAAAAACGTTTAACAAAATAATTCAGAATTTTTTTCAGTATTTGCTTCTCGTATCCTTTTGGGTTTACATAGCAAAAACAAACTGTCTAAACGTACCTTGGCCAGATATAAGACACAAACAACAGAAGCACGGTGACATGTAACAGTAGAAGCGTGATGTGGAAGGAACGATTAAGGAAGACATCCTCGGGTAGAAATCGCCAGTTGACCGTCCATTGGAATAGAAACTGTCGTCCAACGTCAAAAGAACGCATGAGATAGCCAACAGGATTAACAGTGAGAAACGGCAAAGCGAGGATTAGCTAAGACAGAAACAACAGCAACATTGTTACATCACTTCCTGTCATCATCTTAATTATCTGGTCATTTATTAAGATGTTATACATTCATAATGTGCACATAGACAGAGGAAAAGGAAGTTCGCTAATGAAATATACGCAGTTTATGAGTCATGAGATACATACCTACTACAATCTCTGTTCAAAAGGACAAATGTAAACTAGTCTATTTGAATAGGTAACCTTAAACTGTAAGGAGAGATTACAAGCTAACTTCACTGATGGGCTGATCTCAATAAGCAGTATATATCTGGAATTGTTAAATGCATAGTGGGATAAAAGTTATCCTGCACATGGTGTTGAGTTGAAATTATCAATTTTGACAGCCCAGAACAATAGTCAAAATTGACAATTATAGAAAGAGCTTATCTGGCATGTGTGGCAAAGGTCAGGGGTCAACTCGCTTATATACCGAAACGCAATTGCACAGTTTTTGGTGGATTGTCAGCCAGTAGTTGGCTAGTTGCCAAATTCACATGTATAGGCCTATGTTTAATAAAAAACTGGGTCACTTTTAATGAGACCTATTGTTAGAGCTGGGTCGACTGTGGATTTTAAAATTTTAAACTATCGATTAATTGGCCCATATGTAGGCCTTTGTTCCTTGACCTATTGTAGTAGTTTGCCATTGTAAAGTCATGGTAATTACCTTCTGATTCGGTGATTTCTTTGTTTCATTCACTTTTGTCTGCTTTTTAACGAGGGAGAAGGTAATTGGAAACTGAATATTGGTGTCTAGTCCTTTGAAAGGCATCAATAGAAGCCCATTTTTTATGATATGGATGAAACGATAGTTGAACGGGACAATCGATTGCCAAAAAAACAATCGATTAATCGATGCATCGGACCCAGCTCTACTTATCGTCAGTGCAGGCTTAACCATATACTACCGACACACTTTTGATTCAATAAAATCACTCACTTGAATAACACCACACAGAAGGATATTTCTGATGGCTCCAATTAATCCACATTGAATAAGAAAGACGACAAGCAGGCCAGGTGCAAAGAGAATGATGTTCATCTTAACACCAACGGCAAGACTAAATATAGAAATGACAAAATATTAAACCAAAGTTTAACTAAATGTAGTACACTACGCTAGTTAATTACATGTAATTTGCTTTGATTTCTCCCATGTAATCCATTAATTTGTAGATTCTACAAGATTAGCCGAAAAATGAGCATGTTTGTGTCAAATAGTTCACACAAGGTGCACCTTTGATGTGCTCTGGTACTGATCAAGAAGATGTAACCTGCTGGACTGATGGCAGGTATCTAAGAATTGATTTACAAAACTGGGTCTATAATCGATCAATAGAGTGGTACTATGTAACTATGACCACTTCATCAATCATTAAGTCAGCAGTCAAACTGCCAATTAGAAGTGTCTGGTTTTTTGTAACACCAACTTCCTGCAATCTGTACTCTCAGACCTTTTAAAGAGTCGGCTATCTTCCGTCGAATATGTCACAATTATATATTTCAACCCCATCAACACGTCTACTATCTATCTACACACCTCATCAACAGTTCTTCTACAATATTATGCTTGATTAAATAATCTGATTATTCTGCAGTCCCTTTATTTCTCGTCCCTGCAGGCAGATCAGGTAATGACACACAAGGAACGTTCGAAAACAAGAGGTCAACAAGAAAGGAGTCAATAAGAGCATAGCCTGCGTGCAGACGAACTAATTTTTTCGGTAAAATAGTACGTCTGCGCAGTTGTGCAAGTTTTCTTGTTCTCCTACTACCAGATTCTGGGTAGTATGCTGTGATTGGTTAATTTGAACCTATTGTTATTTGAAAATAATCTTCGTTGATATGGAGACAAGACGGAAATTACACCAGCGACCTTTTGTCAAAAGTGTTTGCACTTGCAAATCCAACACCTCGTTAATTGCTTCGGCAGACAGATCACGTCAGGCAACAAAGACTTGTTAGGCTGCTGATGAAACGTTGCTAGGTATCAGCCAATCACAAGGGGCCAATATGAATCCAACCAATCACAGCATACTACCCAGAATCTGGTAGTAGGAGAACAAGGAAACTTGCACAACTGCGCAGACGTACTATTTTACCGAAAAAATTAGTTTGTCTGCACGCAGGCTAATAAGAGCATTGCTGGAAGATGTTTGAAATTATCAAAATGGAAGGAGATATCTACGATTCAATGGAAGGATGGTTCAAGATACAATCAGCCATCCCTCAATAGTCACCTGAACAGAACAGAACCGATAGTCCACCATTTATCCAAGAAGAGAGCAATTGCAGCAAACAGAAGGATCATGGCTACTGGGTCATTGAATAGACGCAAAACGAAGATGGAGTGAATGCGATAGGATGCACAGCACACAAAGAAAAAGACGTACGGCGGAACCTGGAAGTATCACCAAAAAGACAACACAACAAATGAAAGCAAACGAAATGATGAAAACAACAAAATTATTCTGAGGACAATTAACAAGACGTTGGCTGATTGCTATCAATAAAAGAACAATCCTTTAGGTCAAAAGAACAATCAGTTGAAGAAAGCAGAATGGAAAACAAATTTAGAACAATCTGTAAGATAACGAAACAATTCTAGTCCTGAAGATTGTCGGTGTGGTCTAGAGGCTAGTACGTGTGGCTGCCAGTCAGGCGTACCAGGCTCGACTCCCGGGCCAGCCAACACATATATTCGTTGTCATCTGTGGTTTTAATTGTCGAGGGCCCCAAGGGAGACAAGCCATGGCTTATTGGGCTACCCTCGTTAAATAAATTGACATTCATTCATTCATTCATTCAAGACAAAAACAGTTAAACAATGAACACACTAGAACACTAAAAGACAATAAATCTGTGTTGAAAACAATGAAAACAAAATGAAAACAATAGAACAGTAAAAGTGTAATGAAACAAGGAAACAAAGAAAGAACAAACAAAAGAATAGTAAAGACAATAGAACTGCCATATAAACAACAAAATGGGGCTACAGAAGATTTAGGCAAAGTTAAACTCGATCCGTCAGACTCGTTGCTACACTTGAGTTGCTTGATACCATGACCCGTGCCCAGTCTCCTTTCAGGAGCCTGGTAACAGTCGCGTGCTCAGCATTATAGTCCCTTGTCATTGCATTGCCTGCCAGTCATCTCGCTATTGCCAGTTGCTTGCCACGTCACTATTTTGCCGTTATCCGCTATCTGCTATGCCTCGCCGTACAAGAAACAATTTGGACGCTTGCGAATCCCCACCCACCCCCACCTTTCCTTACAGGTCCCCATGAGGTATGTATAGTATGTTATATTAATACTCCACTGCTTATCGGTGTGACTGGTGCTTGGTAATGGAGTGCACTGGCTTGCAACAACCAGCTCTAGCATTCTCAATGAACTGCCTCCCACCAACCAAGCACCAAGGCCAAAGTACTTATCGATGAGTTTAACAATAAAAACACAATCATAACAATAGAACAATGGAAATGATAACACCATATTTAAGTACTCCTACCCGTTTTGACTTGTTGTAAATGTGAAACACCAACAGTAACATCAAAAGGTAAAAGCCAGCAAAGATGCACTGAGCAAGATGGATGTTAGTTCCTCTTTCTGTCGCATAGTACAATGCACTAAATACGTAAACAAACCCGGCAGGGTAACTAAGGCAGAAAGACAAACAACAAGTGTCACTTTCTAGCAAGTTTCCTCTAGAAACCAAAAACCACAAGTTTCATGTATATCATAGCACCATGAATCTAAAGCACGCAAAAAAACACATAAAAACATGTGAAAGGGAACGTTCCTCCCAAAAACCATGTGAATTAAAAGTACCATGTGGAAAGCATGTAAATAAGTATGTGAATTAGCATGAAACTAATGTGAAAAGGGCCCTTCTGATACGGGTTTGCATATGATTGTTGCAAATGGATTTTACACGATTCCAGTTCACAGTAATATGTACACTCCTTAAAATCCCAAGGCAAATGACACAACATTTCCACCTAACATCAACCAACACTTGTTGGGCGTGTGATTGAAATGTTGTAAAGGGTGGTTAAACAAGGACGCAACCACCTTGGACACAACATCGTCACCAACATCCAGACAGCGCTCAGTAGAAGTCTAGGGTGACTAGGTGAGTCATCTATTAGCGCATAATCGATCAACTTCAGCTGGACGTCGTGCAGCCACTTTGCTTCTACTTGCCTCCCGCTTTAAACTGACATTTTATAAGGGGAATTAGGAGGTTACTGGGGAAAAATAGCATGTGAAAATGCTCAAACAACACATCTTCATCTTGCTCAGTCTAGAATACTAGATATATCAGGCGTTCTTTCATTGCCAGGCATTCTTCTATCACCACGTAACTTACACTAAAGGCCCTGTGTCGCCTTGTAGCTTTGTATAATCTCTCGTGCCATTGATAAATCCTTCTACTTCATCCATATAGGCCTTCCAGTCGATTTCTGTATCTAAGGTAGGGAAACAAAGAGCCAAGACACATCATGAGTCAAGAATACTTTTGTACGCCTGCAGGGGATTTTTAAGAAAAAGTTCAAATAAAAATGTGAAAAGAAGTAAATATTTTGCATATGTGACATTGTCATTTGGCACTTGCCACATTCATCATCATCAAACTTTATTTAAGAAGGGTGGTCTAGCAAGTCAAAGAGTTGTCTTTGCTGGAGCTTTAAAACTATACATTGCATGATACTCAGTTTAATCTGATTATTCCTTCTGCTGTATTCTCACAAACCAAATTGTGTCTGCGTTATTCCAATCATGACAAAATTACAGTTGCTGGAGACTATGCACTTTGGGTCATTCCACACAAAATCATCACAGCTGTGAACCCAATCCTCTTTAATTTTCATTAAAGTTTAAACTTTGCACACGCTTAGATACACTTCAAATCAATATACACATTTGGTACATTTGGTATCAAAAAGATGGTAAATGATCAGAAAGACAATGATGAGAGTAAATTTTGAATTCGAAGTAAATTCAATTTTATACGAATTTACGAAATCTTGAAAGTGGAATATAAAAAATAAATCAATCCCGATTCCCGTTAAACTTGGTCAAAATCTCTATTATGATAGGCTTCAGGGACTGATCAAAAGAATCCTGGGAATATTTGGGTGAATTCTATTAAAAACCGATATTTCTGCTAAAACGGCCTTAAAATTGCACGACCAGAGCGTTTCAAGTGATTTGTTTTGACAGTTTTGACAGCTTCGAAGCGCAAGCTCCTCCTGTTGAACAGAACATAACCCCCATATTTGGCAAGACTAAATGCAAGCAGCATTCGGCTGCTATTGTTTGTATCAAGTTTCACTTCATGGAAACAATAGAGGCGTGAATAATTCATTCGCCAGATGCGTTCCCCATTCACTAGTGGAAACCAGACCAGACACGGTCACACGCTGGTTAAATGGTTATGTGTTCGCCTGCTATATGAGTTGCTACCTGATGACTGCATTTCATGTCATGCATTTCATTGGCGTCCTAATCTGCCCATGCGCAAATATTCTCCAGACACACACCTTTCCACACAAGTTCTTGGTAAAATTTAAACTAAACATGCAATTTTCCAAGATAAATTACTAATTTCTATTGCTTAATTTTGTCTTGCGCAGCAAAATTTGCTCAGTTTGAGCAGCATAAAACTCAACATTCCACGTGCAAAAAGCAAAAAATGCCGTGTGGGCTATGGAATAAATTTTCCTGAACTTCTTGTTGGTCTATGCGCGACAAAATTATAACTGCAGAACCAAAATTTCTACTCGAAAAGCACAAAAGCTTAGGTGGTTTGTCGATGAAAGGGGGAGGGGCCAGGCTGGAATCTTCGTATTTTGTGCGTCGGAAAAAAATTTTCCGAAAAATTGTGCGCATTTGGCTGCACGTGGATGTGACTAAATGCACGGTCCAGCAGCGGTTATCAGCTTGAATAAAAAAGTTACAGTAAGGATTCTGCGGACAGAGCATGTTTCTCTGATGAAATTGTCTGCAGATGAGTTCAATTATCAGAATCTGTGGGCCTGCGGATTCAGAAGGCCAGACATGCGCGGCGGAGATCTCCGCCACGCAGTACATAAGTTCCAGTCAGGGGGAGGGGCACTGGTTTCGTTCTGCGCACTCTTGCTGTTGCATATTCTTCTGAAGAAGAACATCCAATTGCAAGGGGCTTTACTTTTAGGTACTTTTACAGGGTAAACTGTACAATCCTGCATCTGACTATGGGAAGCGAAACTAAGGCTTAAGGCTAAAGGTCAAATACGTTATCTTGTATAGCACTACAGTGACTCTAGACCTCTAGTAGAGTCTAGGCTACTTACAAGGGATCCTCCAGATCACAAATGCACACACGAATATCTCTAAGATCCATAACAACGAAGCAGCAACCCATATGGAGCTTTCATCAAAAAGTATCGAATGAACTGATTCAACGATTGTATCCAAATCGACTTTCTTCAGCTGTTTGAAAACCTTGGAAAACCAGTATTGCTTGTGATGTGGTCGCGTTGATTTCTTCCCCCTTGGTGGCGCCATGTTTGCTGCTCATATCACACACAGGAGGCTAGTTCATAAGTCCAGCAAGAATCGCGCGAAATTTGACATCAGGACCTCAGTTTTGAAGTTGAAGATGATATGCGACTGCAAATTATAATGAAATATCCCTGGAAGCAACGAAACTATTGCTGAATATGGAACTTTAGATATTCAGCTAACAGTTTAAATATGCTGTAAGTATGTGCCTTTGAAATGTATGACAGTTCAGACAGTAGGCTATGAGTGATCAGTGGACACTGGACAGTGGTTAGACTTGGGATTGAACACATATCACTGGAATTTTCAAAGAATTAGTACTAAACACTGTTAAAATTATCTTGTTTTTGGCGTAGCGTGAGCTTTGGCGCAGGACTCTGGCGTAATCTTCGGCGTACACAAAACGAGCTTTCCACACTGGATATCACATGACTCACATGGCGCCACTGCCGCCACACATCAAATGATCAAGCATATGCCTATTATATTACCTACTGGCCTATACCTACTTCATGACACAAGGCAAATGTGGCTAGCTATGTCTACTAAATGACTAGAGCTATTAGGTAATCGTTGAAATTATGAGATAGTGTAGTCCTAGCTTTGGGATAGCCATAATACACGCACAAAAAACTGAATTCTGCTACTGGCGTATACATAATATTCCTGCAACATGCCCTAATTTTCAGATTAGACAAAATGATCCTAGTGATTGATAAACAATCCTTCAAGACTAGTTATTCTAAAGTTATGTGTATTTCGTTCACCGAATACTACGCCAGGGGGTGCTACTGCAAAGTTTGCTTTGTGCCCAAATCTTGGATTTTAGCATAGTTCAGTGCCAGCTTCATCAAATTTCCATTGTATGTGCCACTACAACAAGCACTGCGTCAAATATAGGCTATAGATTGCTTTTTTCTATTATTTATAATGAGTTACAGCCATAAAACAAGGTGACGATGCGTCCCGATTTTACTGGTACTGTCCCGATTTTGAACTTTCTATCCCGGGGTGCGTCACATTTCGGCGCGGATGTTTCGGCACAGGCGTTTTGGCTCGACCGCTGTGGCGCTGTCATGTTTCGGTGCCTGATCGTTTTGACGTCAAGACGTTTCGGCGCTTGTAAGTCCTTGCAAAAAGCCCTGGACCCCTGTCTTTGGCGCGACTTATTAATTGCGAACGCATCTGTTCAATGAATTAATCACACCTCTTTTGTTTTCGTGAAATGAAACTTGATCTGAACAATTGCAGTTGAATGCTGCTTGCGCTTATTTGTGCCAAAGACGGAGGTCAGGTCCTGTTCAACAGGAGGAGCTTGCGCTGAGAAGCTGTCAAAAACTGTCAAAACAAATCACTTGAAACTCTCTAGTCACGCAATTTTAAGGCTGTCTTAGCAGAAACATCGGTTTTTAATAGAGTTATGCCCAAATATTCCCAGAATTCTTTTGATCAGTCGCTGAAGCCTATCGTAGTAGAGGTTTTGACAAAGTTTAACAGGAATCGGGATCGATACATTTTATATTCTACTTTCAAGATTTCGTAAATTCGCATAAAATTGAGTTTACTTTGAATTTGAAAAATAACTTACACCATTGTCTTCGCTGATAATTTACTTTCTTGTTCATACCAAATGTGTCTGATTTGAGCCAACAACCAATGCGAGCGGCCTTTGTTTATGAGTCACTATAAACGCATTTTTGACACAAAATCGCAACTTCAAAACATTGTAATTATGTAACCCAACCAAATGGAGACTAAATATGTTGGCATTGTATTGGCTTGAGTTGTATCTAAGGGTGTACAAAGTTTAAAGACTGTCAAAGAGGGTCCGGTTCACAGCTGTGATGATTTTGTGTGGAATGACCCATAATCTAAATGGCTTACTGTTAAAAGCTATATTGGCTAACATTGTAATTCAGCCATATTCTGTGTTTTTGTTTGCGCGGATTGTTTTCCGCAACGAAAGACGTCATCAGTTTACAAGTCTGCGGTCTGTTTTTGTTGTGTTTTGCATGACTTTTCGCAATGATTTACCTGCGCTGAAACATTTTGACGTCGAAACGATCAGGCGCCGAAAAATTACAGCGCCAAGACAGTCGGCACCGCATGATCGCGTCAAAACGTCTGCACTGAAACGTCTTGCTCATCTATCCTGGTGTCCAGAGACACGGCTCCAGGACAAGGAAATGTTCCAGTTTTACCGAATGCAAACATTGTGACTGTTTTCACAAAATTCTACCGAACGAAGAACAAAAAATTCAAAGTAGTGTTGGAAATGTCTGATAAGTTATACAGTCTAACCTGTATTCGCAGCCACCTCTATAGAGCAGCCACCTATGTATAGAGGCCACTCTTCATGACTCCAAAATGACACTTTCTATAGAAATCAACCTGGACAGAAAGGCCACCTGTCTATAAATGCCAATTTCCTTGGGTTCCAAAGGTGACCATTATAGACAGATTTCACTGTAGTAACAATTACAAATTACTTCTGAAAATATAACATTATAGCCATTTTACAAATTTTTTTTTTGAAAACTAACAGATTACAGTTAAATTTAAAAAGCAAAGTAACAATTGCAAGTAATCAGCTACTTGTAATGAATTAGTATAACAGCTCGGGTCTTCCAGTAGAATATTTAGATATTTAGATTCATGTTTTGGATGGGATATATGCCATTTTAGGAATTTTTATGAAGCTTGATATTTAGTCCTGGACTAGTTACTTTATTCTCAGTCCCAACTCCACTGTAGTCTCGGTCTCAGGCTACTGTAGTACAGGACTCAGATTTAGTCCAGGTCTAGGAGGAATATCCCACCAAGAGCCCTATTTTACATTACTTATTGCTGTTATCTTTGCAGGTCGAACAGAGAATTGTTCTCGGTTATTTCTGGGAAAACATCTGTACTCAGTCCGGTATGTTTCCTAGTTGTGCTAGGCTTGTCGAAACATTTAAGTTTGACAGTTGTAGGCCTATCTTTAATTTTCAAGAGATTGATTCCTCTTCTTAGTTTTCAAGTGGCTGTTTAGTTCGATAAATCAAGATTCATTGAGTAGAGATGATCTTCTATTTTGAATTTGGTTTTCCATCTATGAAGTGCAGTAAAAAGCAAAGATATCATTGTTTAATGAGGGTAGTCCAATAAACCGAGGGCTTGTCTTCCTTTGGACCGTTCACAGTTTGAATCACGTAGCAGTTCAACGAATAGGCTTGCCCGCTGGGCTGTTAGTCAAATCCAGGAAATCTGATTTGCAATTACAGTGAAACCTGTCAAAAACGGTCACCTTTGGGACCTGAGAAAAATGACCCTTATAGACAGGTGGCCTTTCTGTCCAGGTTGATTTCTATAGAAAGTGTTATTTTAAGGTTATAAAAAGTGGCCTTTATACACAGGTGGCTGCTCTAAAGAGGTGGCCGCTAATACAGGTTTGACTGCACACATCATATCTGCTAGACCACACTAACACATAAATACGAGTTGGATTGCGTTCTATTATGTTAAATTAATCTCTCTTTTATATCTTTACTAGCTTATCCGCGCTGCTAACGCAGCTGCGTCCAGCGTCGTTGCTTCGCATTTGAGCGGAGGTTAATTAGTCCAGTGCAAATCACAGTTTTTGGTTTTAGCCCATAAAGCAGTATCTCTTACCTAAACATATTAAAATCAAATTTAGGAACATTAAAAATAGCTTGTACGACCTGCTACACTGACTCAGCCGGCCTCGAATGCTGCCTATTTTTTTCTCAAACTCAGCTTCGGGTCCCAAGAGACTTAAATCGATTCTTTCGAACCATTCGAACGCAACGGTTTGCAACAGCAAGCAAGGCAAAATGAAGGTGCCCATTCCACAGCAATAATTTAATCAAACTTGCAGAAAACATAGGTCGGTTTCAAGGTGGCCTTTTCGAAAACGGCTCTGTTATATTTTGTACCAATTTGCATTGTTCAACTTTGACCTGGTTTGAGCGTTCGAGTTGTGCGGTGTGTTTTGAAAACCGTGCACAACCAGAGCCGTGTTGTTTCCCAAAGGTCGGAAAATCTGTACTTGGTAATGAATTTGGCAGGTGCCTGGTTTTGAACAGACAAACAAACAAACAAACAAACATACAGACAGACACTTGTGAAATATGTTTATACTAGCTGGTCCGCGCTGCTAACGCAGCTGCGTCCAGCGTCGTTGCTTCGCACTTGAGCGGAGGTTAATTAGTCCAGTACAAATCACAGTTTTTGGTTTTAGGCAATAAAGCAGTATCTCCTACCTAAACATATTAAAATCAAAGTTAGGAAAATTAGAAATAGCTTGTACGACCTGCTACACCGACTCAGCCAGCCTCGAATACTGCCTATTATTTCTCAAACTCAGCTTCGGGTCCCAAGCACGTGGGTCCCAAGAGACTTAAATCGATCCTTTCGAACCATTCGAACGTAACGGTTTGCAACGGCAAGCAAGGGAAAATGGAGGTGCCAGTTCCACAGCGATAATTTAATCAAACTTGCAGAAAACATAGGTCGGTTTCAAGGTGGCCTTTTCGAAAACGGCTCCGTTTTATTTTGTACCAATTTGCATTGTTCAACTTTGACCTGGTTTGAGCGTTCGAGCTGTGCGGTGTGTTTTGAAAACCGTGCACAACCAGAGCCGTGTTGTTTCCCAAAGGTCGGAAAATCCGTACTTGCTAATGAGTGGCAGGTAACTGGTTTTGAACAGACAAACAAACAAACAAACATACAGACAGACACATATATTTATATCTTTATTCTCAGGAACAAGTTGGAAAAGATTTGGTCCAATGCCAAGAGAGGATTCTGCAATGCTTGGAAAGCTTTCATGTTCCAAGGTAGTAACAGTGAGATGAAGATTGTTCAAACTTGAAAATAGAGCTGGGTCTGATGCATCGATTAATCGATCAATCGATTGTTTTCGGCAATCGATTGTCCTGTTCAACTATCGTTTCATCGATATCATAGAAATGGGCTTCTATTGATGCCTTTCAAAGGACTAGACACCATTATTCAGTTTACAACTACTTTCTTGCTCATTAAAGAGCAGACAAAAGTGCGTAAAAGAAGACATCACCGAACCAGAAGATAATTACCATGACTTTACAAAGGCAAACTACGACAATAGGACAAAGAACAAAGGCCTCTGTACTGTCCGATGCATCGATAGTTTATCGATTGTTTTGGTCGATTTATCGATAGTTTCAAATCCACAATCGACCCAGCTCTACTTGAAAAGCATTTCGTTGTTATGATTAGACTTGTTTCTGATTTCCGTTTCCAGTGCGCAATCTCTTGCAAAAGTCAATTCATCAAACGAAGTGAAGCGGAAAGATTTTGTGCTAAACATAAGTAGGGTGTTGGTAAGTATATACAGTGAAACCTGTCTATAACGGTCTCCTCTGGGAACTGAGAAAATGACCTTTATAGACAGGTGGCCTTTCTGTCCAGGTGGATTTCTATAGAAAGTGTCATTTTGGGGTTACGAAGAGTGGCCTTTATACACAGGTGGCTGCTCTATAGAGGTGGCCGCTAATACAGGTTTGACTGTATTGTTTGTATTCCCTTTCCACTTTCATTGGCTTTGAGAAACATTTTGTTTTAGTCTTTCTGGTGAACGTAACACCGAATTTTGTGTAAATTGACTTCATTGTTTGGTTCACCATGGAGTTTGGTTTGCTATAAATCTCTTGAAGATCTTTCTGTTGTAATCATACAAGCTTGTCTAACATCATACATTAACTTGGTTCACCCAGAATAAGCTCGTGGCAGAGTGGAGCCTTCATCTTTGACCAATGGTTTGATTACAAGATCTTCCAAACTTTAAAGTAGATATATGTTTCTTACATAGTAATTGGAATGCAATGCATTTCTAGGCTTTAGTTGGGCTTGGAAGTTGTTCTCAATCTCAACCCCTGCATGTAAATGATCAAACATCGATTCTGATTCCAGACGGTTTTTCTTGTGCTGTTTGCAATTTTTGTATTGTCTTCTCTTTTGGGTATTCCGTTCAGTATTCATTAGGCAAAGAAAGACGATAGCCTGGCTTACTTTGTGCATTGTAGTTTGCTGCTGTTGTGAATTCTATTTTGTTCATCTAACAGACCAAGATGGGAAGTGGCTGCAGGCCTGCAGTAAACATTAAAGATAGAAGGAAGATATTTTCTATGATACGATACGATAAAGCCTTATCGGCGATATGGCAATGAAGCCGACTTGACGTGGCTCGACGTGCACACAATACAAGTTATACAACATTGCGGGAGATACCCGGCCTTTCTGATGTTTTCTGACGTTGACAATCTCAAGTAAATCTTCAGCATCAGCAGTATTATCATCATCATCATCACCATGAATTGTTTTCAGAGGTTAACCCAGTAATCTAGAATGCTTATCTGCCTTGGGGCGCTAAAAACAATCCATTAGCAACCATGACCGTGTATATATTGTGTGATGAAACGTTTTTTGTTGGTTTTGTGATGAAGGTTCATGGAGGGTTTTTCTTGCTTTAGAATTTAGACGAATGGGAAAGCCACTTGCTTCTCCAACAGTACATCAGAACCGAATTCCATGGCACTGGAGCACAATTGCAGGTTTGGGGTCATTGCAGGCTTTCAGTAACTGTTTATTGTGATTTTCTTTCCTGTTTCACTAAAATTTTTCATTTCTGTAGCAGTAGAACAACATTTGTCTTTCCATTTATTTCTACACTAGCTGGTCCAAGCTGCGCATAGCTTTGGGCAGCGTTGTATGATGCACATCGTTCCCATTTATAAAGTGGTAATCAGCTAATTACATTGTTGGATTTTTCTTCTGTCCTTACTCCTGAGGAATGACATGTACAGAGATATAATTATCAGCTTGCCTTTGTGTATCAAATATTTTAAAATAATGCTTGGACGGAGCATCTGTATCTATGTTTCACAAATTTTGTCTGTTTCTATGTATAGAACTATAGATATACGAATGAATGTATGACAGTGCCATCATGTAAACCAGGTTAAAGCTTAATATTGGAAATTGGTGCAGAATCTAACAGGGTCGTTTATGAATAGGCTGCATTGAACACTATGAATCCAAAACCATTTGAAAACCATTTGAAAACCATGTGAAATGGGAAACACTATATAAAAAACCTTGTGAAATTTCAAACACCATGTGAAAAACCATTTGAAAAACCATGTGAATTAGAAAACAGAGTGAAAAACCATGTGAAAAGGGCACTTTTCACACGGTTTTTCACATGATTTTTACATGGATTTCACATGGTATCAGTTCATAGTGGAAGCAGCGCTATGGTTTCTGCAAGTTAAATTAAATTATCGCTGTAGCATGGGCACATTGAATTGGCTGCTTGCCTTGTCAAATCGTTCCACTTGCATTGTTGAAAATGATCAAATTCAGTCTCTGGGTAGCCTTAGTTAAGCTGAGAAACAGTATGCAGCATAACACGCTGGTCCAAGCTAGCACAGCAGCTGACATCAAGAGGCAATGTGTGTCCTTCATATGGAATGGCAACTCGCTCAAATGCCGTGCAGCCGGTGTCGGTCTTCCTATCCTACCTGACATCCACAGCGTTGGTGTCTTACGTCAATGGTATTCCATCATTTTTGTCCACACAGCTAGTACAGAGCTGCAAGTCCAGTTTCCCAATGATCATGGCTAAGTAACCAACCTGAATAAATTGGGTAGTCAAATAATTTAACGAGTTCTTGGCTTAATGTGGTTAATTGGTTTGTCTGCCTTCTGCATTTGATTGTAATAGTGCTTATCTTTTGGCATTGTAGGCAATTTTCAGTAATCATCTCCAGACGGATGCATTTCTGCACAAGGTATGTCCATGTTGCTCGCACATTCAAGACAAAACATATCTGCAGTGCTGTATAGTAATTCGTTACAAGTAGCTGATTACTTGTAATCGTTACTTTTTAAAGTAATTTTAGCTGTAATCCGTTACTTTTTCGATAGAGTAATTTGTAACGGTAATTCGTTACATTTTTCAGCAGTAATTTGTAATCGTTACTATAACTTGTCGGGCATTTTGAAAATTACTTTTCATACTTGCTCAGTTGCTCTTCCTTCAACGAAATCGTTCCGAAACAGTCACAGTGCTAGCGTTCACTCTGTTCAGTCAAACAGATTGATATCGATTGATGTTATGTTGCATTTAAGTGTGAATTTTGAGCAGTAATCACAAATACTCTTCGATCTCAGGACAAAATGTGCTTTTTAAAGGTTCGTTGCGAAATGAATGTCCTTCCTTGCAAAAGTAATTTTAAAAGGAATTTGTAACGATTACTTTTGAAACCAGTGTAATTTGTAATTGTAATTCGTTACATTTCTATAAGTAATTTGTAATTGTAATCCGTTACTTTTAACGGCTGTAACTTGTAATTGTAATTCGTTACAAATAAAAAGCAATCTATACAGCACTGCATATCTGTTATGTCTGAGAAAAGTATCTCGTACTTGACTTCTAAAGTAGAATGCCATATGAAATGCCACATTGCGACAACAAAGTCTGGAGACTGCAATGCAGCTATGCTGGGACGTTCGCCACGGTGGTGCCCCATGCTACCTATCAAACGAGTTTCGTCTTGCACACGGACGCACTAGAGCCGCCAGTAGGAAAGACTTTATGCTCCGGAAGTGCAAGAAGAAAGTTGGCTGCAACTCATTGTGCATCGTCGCTGCTGCCGTTTACAACAAAGTGGCAAACACCCACCCAGACGCTTTGTCGGAATGCCAACGCTCTGAATTCATGTCAAGAATCAGAAAAATGGATCTTACGAAATTTTGTATAAAATCGACATATATTTTAGTACCCGTAGCATGCCCTTTGCCGATATTATGTTTTAACTTCAGTATATTTTATTCTAATCATATATTTATTCGCAGTTTACATTTTTATCTTACTTTAATGGATTTATTTCGGGATTCTGTAAAACATATCGTTTAGGTAACTGCATGCCTATTATCCCTGATATTGTATGTAGTAGAATACGAGAATGAAAATAAATTGCTTCATCATCATCAAATAAGTGATATTGAATTGAATTGAATATTTTTTACTTTCACAAGAGTTTTTAATTAACCTACCACTTTCTAACTGGAAAGCAACATTACAACTAGAAGCCATTTTGAATGTGTTGAAAATTCCCCCAGCTGCTGTATCTTGATTTATTATGCGTCAGCTCCCGTATAATTATATCCCCTACATTCATGTTGGGTTTCTAAGTTAACGAGGATGGAAATGATGATGTGACCATTGTTATTTCTCTTCGTTTCAGTTGATGCTGTTTTATTTGGACGAACGACTTCTACTTTTGCAAGTTTCAAAATATTTTTTGGCATTGTGGCAGAACGACAATTGCCCATTCAGAGTAAGGACGATTGGAGGCATCACTGAATAGTTGCCTTCCTATGTACAAATCACAATATTTCTTCAATTTCAGTAAATTCGGACGTTGTAAAGCTGTTGGTGATTAATTTTAGCTAACATTGAATTTTGTTCCATTAATCGATGGATCAATGTTTTCTTCTTCTTGCAATCGATGGTAGTCCCGAACAATCAATGGTTGATTCAAAACACATTTCTTGGTTCCAGTTTATAGTGAAAGCAAATTGTCTTGCTGTTATTTTGTCATTTATTAAAAACCAAGAGAACCTGATTGCAGAGAGGCCAATGTTGTTTGCCACTTTGTATATCGAGACATCTGCTTGTCTGTAGTAAGCTGACATTTCTTGTGGTTTGTGACAACATAACCATAAAATGCTTTTGGTTTCTTCCGTTGAGCCTTATTCTGATTCTTTGATGGATATATGGCTGGTCTTTAAACAAAGATTGACTCTTTCTTACGTTTTTATTCTCATTATATTTCAGGCGGAGTTCTCAAAGACGGTTGACTTCTTGGCAAGCAAGAAGTTCCCTGATTTGGTGAGGATCTAATAAGCAGTGTAATGTAGATCTCATTTATTTTATCCAATCTCCATGTAGCTATCTGTATCCCGTGTTAATTAAGTCTGTGCGTATTAACGATGTCAGACATCCAGAGACCAAAAATGTCTTCATCTTGACCAAATGTTAACACTTCTGTTACCGAGGGACTTCCTTAACTGTCAAATGTTTTCTGTTCTTCTGGTTAACTAAATGAAGCGTAGTATATTGAACTTTTTCAAGTCGTGAAGTCTAACATCTGTTTGCCTTGTGATGCTAACTTTGTCTTTGTAGTTCAGTCAAACATGTATTAGCGGCCACCTCTATAGAGCAGCCACCTGTGTATGAAGGCCACTCTTCATAACCTCAAAATGACACTTTCCGTACAGAAATCAACCTGGACAGAAAAGCCATCAGTCTATTAAGGTCATTTTACTCAGGTCCCAGGGGTATAGAACAGCCAACAGTGTATAAAGGCCACTCTTCATAACATCAAAATGACACTTTCTATAGAAATCAACCTGGTCAGAAAGGCTACCTATCTAAAAAGGTCATTTTCCTCAGGTCCCAACGGTGACTATTATAGACAGGTTTCACCGTATTATATTTGCTTGGTCAATTTCTAATAAACTATGTCCCTTGTTTACCTTTCAAGATTTCTAAATAAGCTTGAGGCAGTTTTGGTTGACCCAATAAAATATACTTGCAAATTGGAGCAGCTGTTACAATATTTAAACACACATTTTTGCAATTCATATTCTGTTGTACTTTAGTCATTGCTTTTTATTTTAGATCTTTGAACAGTATCTAACATCGTTAGAAAAACCTGCATCTTATGAAGGAATCCAGGTGAGCTATTTGTTTCTGTTATGAAAATGTTAATTTTGCAATTTATTCCAAGCTTTAAAACTCTGTCATTTTACTGCTCTATTATTCCTACGGTTTAGTTTGGTAATTGTCCCACGGTTTCAATTTGTTATTGCAGGGATTTGTTGCATAGAGTGGAAATGTTGAAGATATTAGTGTTTGGTTTGTAGTACATTGCTTAATATTTGTACTTTCATGCATGACAAATAGAACTCAAGCAGTAAGGATATTAATCCGGCCAAGACACCAGGAAAGAGAAATTGTTAACTGCCTCGTGACAAATGGGATGCAGCAACTGATGTGGAACATTACCCTACAGAAAATTTTATCATTTTGACTACCCCAACTTTCCATGATGAAAATGCATCATGCTGTGTAAGAGGTCGAATTTGTGTGTGTGTTTATGAGAGCCGATGGTATAGTGCATAAGGCACTTGACTTTGGAGCAAGGGAATGCTGATTCAAACCCTAGCTTGGTCCAAGCATCCGTTTGTAATGTTAACGTTGTTTCTGTATTTATTGTTGCATCGATCAATTTAGTTGCACCAATTTGATACCTTCCTTCGACACGATTACAATAATCTCCAATAATCCAATTCGAAGTGCTGAATACCGAGAATTCAGTCCACGCCGCTAATAAGACCACCTTGAGGCCACTCTGTTGTGGTTTTATTAAGTCACTGGTTTTGTAAAACAAAGTGCTACAAGCGAAGAGAAAGCTTGCAAGAGATATTTTAGGAACACAAATGTTTTGTTCAATTAAACAATGTCCACTATATATACAAACGTTGACAAATTCTTGCCTGTCGTTTTACAACCTGGCATTTTCTTGTTGAATTCACAGGACAATGTACAGCTGCAAGCATTATGTGCAAAACAGTTACTGCTGGAGCAGGTGAGCCCAAGTTTAAGATCTAGTGAAATTTACATCACGGTACTTTACTTTAGCCTCTAGTGAGTACAGTTTGAGAGGCAAGTTTGTTGTCTTTGGAAATTGGTCAAAGCAGTTAATCAAATTGATCTACATTCTTTTTTGACATCTGTGTAAAATTTGCCCAATAATATGTATCATATTATTTGTTCAGAATCCCACCAAGCTGTACACAATTTTATTTTGCTGTGGGGTTGAGAAAGCAATTTTGAATATATGACCCATAATTTGTGTGTTTATCTGCTTGTGTAACATATGTCTGTAATGCCTGTTGTTGTTGTAGCCCTAGTCGGGAGAGGGAGAAGGGTGTATGGCCTTTGCATTTCGGCGACCGCCGGTTGGCTGTCGTTGTGAGTTGTATCCACCACGAAGAAGGCGTCATTTTGAGATTCCTGATCTGTAATGCTTGTAGACACTCAAGGCATGTGCTTTTGGCCCATTAATCTTGAAAGACCCCTTTCAATGATAGTTTTATATGTTCAAATGTACAGGACTTAGGTTGTGTACCACTTTGCTGGGTCTTATTTGGACAGCAATTTTGTTTGTGTGTCAAATGGCGAAATAATTAACAGAGCTGCAACTTTCAGGCTCTTTCAACTATCTAAGATAATGCTCTTTTGTAAAAATGCCAAAGTCCCTCCTCTACGTTAAGATTGCCTAGCATGTGGTGGGTATATATATTGATTGTCTGTTTGTGTGGCTTATTTTCCAGCAAGGACTACTGGAAATCTTGTTATTATATTACAAAGACTTTGAAATCTCAGCTACTAATCTGGTGAAATTTGTGAAAGTCTTTCAGGTAAAGTTGATTCTCTATTGTAAGTACACACAAGAAGCAAAATGTTCTCTCCAGCAATAGAGACGATATTCACAACCCAGACGCGGTTTGTGATGCAGATGAGCCCTATCATCTTCACAAGCATAAACAGCTGGAGCTGCTGGTTTGAGTCCAGTTCAGCCTTTGAATTGCATATTCGGGTTTGCATCTATGTTCAGTTCCATGCTACGTGCTAGATGTGCAGCCTTCGGGGCGGGAACAGGTGTGACGTCAGCCCTATTTCAAGAAGAGCAAGTACTGACGACAGGCTGTGTCCCACCAACACTTTGCTCACATCAGACCTGAGCTACATGGAAATCAGGACCGTTAGAGTTTTCCAGGGCTCTGGCATCATCACTGACCAACTGTGCACTTTCTAGAGATGGATGGGCGTAAACTAGGAGTCATGGTTTTTCTTTGCGCTTCCGTTCTTTCCTTCTTAGAGCTTGGTTCTTCTGTTCTTAGAATTATTTCTGTGTCCTTTGAACATATTTTACCTCCCCTGGGCCCAAAGCAGAACCTTGTCGACTGTAGAATGGCTGTAAAGAGAAAGTCAGCAGGTGGTTGCTGGAAAACAGAAACGACAAGTGTCAACCAAGCAGCAGGCCAAGTGAGGTTGAACACCGTGTTTGCAAAATATCCGTAAAACAGCTGCAATCATCGATCAACAAGGGGATCAAATATCAAGGCAGCAGAGAAAACGTAATGATTTCATGTAGCAGCAATATCTACAGGTCCCGTTACATAGCCTCTCCCCACTCTGAGGGAGAGATTGAGGAAAGAGCATAACAAAGCAACTGACTCTCTCGAGTTGCATTTGACATGAAGCATCCTGCTTTCCTTAGAGCTGCTGTATTTCTGTGCAGACACAGAGTTGATCTTCTAACTATTCTATATCTCTCCTGATCTTATTTTCCAGCAAAGCAACTTTGGAAAGAGGCAGATTAACGGCGCATTGCATGATGCTAGCTGCCAAAATGTCATTTGCAACACTGGGTAAGTTTTGTTTTAATACATGATATGAATTTGCAACATTACGAAAGCTACAATTGATTTTTGGTTTATGTAATATGTATATAATATATATTTAGCTGACTGGAGCTACCTTGGTCCTTATTCGATTTGTGGACGGGGATAAAGCGTAGTCCATGACTAAATCTCAAGTTCAATATACAAATTTTAGCAATTTAATCCAGACTAGAATACTAGATGTTTAGTCTTGGACTACACTTTAGTCCCTGTATATAGATAACGCCCCTGATGTTTCTTCTTTTTATCATTTAATTGATATGGTTGTTCTTTTTGCGACATAGCTACTTGATGTCTCTGCTACTGTTGGAAGGAATGGATATGGAGCTTCTGGCGAGTCCAAACTGGTACGGTTTCATGATGGCAACCATTTGTTCTTCTTACTGCAACTGATACCAAGTCTGTTGAAATTCCCTAGTGCAATGTCGGTGTGGTCTAGAGGCTAGTATGTGTGGCTGTCAGTCAGGCGTACCGGGTTCGACTCCTGGGCCAGCCAACACATATATTCGTTGTCATCTGTGGTTTTAATTGTCGAGGGCCCCAAGGGAGACAAGCCATTGACTTATTGGGCTACCCTTGTTAAATAAATTGACATTCATTCATTTTTTCATTCAATGCCACATGTCATTGGTTATGAAATATTTGACAATGTTTCCATTCACTCAATCTTTGTGTCACTTGATGTCAGTATTGTAGCTCATTAATTACTGTTATGTTTCAGCAATCCAACCGAACACCCGTTAGCAAGAGAACAGCTGCAACTGAAGGTACTTGCGTTAACTTTTTTGAAAGCAATTATGAAAAAAATATCAAAATCTTGCAAGAACCATGCAACGAAAAGCAAGACAACAAATTGCTAGAGATAAATAGCTGTACTTAATTAAAACTCCTGCTACTAACATTAGTGTCCAGTTCTTAAAACTAATTCTCAAATTAACTACAGTAAGCTCTAAATGCGCACCCATATTGACAGAAACACTACTAGGATTTAGCGATAGGCTATTGAAGGATATATTTTTGAAAGACAGACAGGAAACATTAATTAGTAGGAATTCAATTACCATTGTTCATGACATATGGGTAATTCAACTACAGTTATTAGCAGCCACTATGATTGTTAAACAGTAATTTATAAACGTTTTTGGTAATACCAAACTATCTAGAATGTAGTACTGTAACATTATGTTTTTATGACTTTGAGTATTCTTTGATTTCAGCAATTACACGAATTGACTTTCAAACTTGGGAACAGCCCCGACCATGGTCCTTTTCTTCTGGCAATGTCCATCTACGAAATCAAAATGAACACAACAAGTTCTGAGAAGGTAAATTTGACACAAACTTACACATTTCCATAAAATTAATTGATTTTTGTTGCTGTTAATTACGTGTCACATTGAGCATTTCAAATTTAATTGAAAAGGGATATGTGGCAATCATTATTGAATCTATCTGCCATGTTGGTAGTTTCTCTGCATAGGCCTATTGTATCCTTTTCCGCAGCCAACGACAATGTTGCAGCTAGTTAATTTGCAGAGCAGGAATTTGTTTTTCCTTCATCTTCTTCCCAAGAAACAGAACAGAACATTTGCTTAGTGCTTTAGAGAACTTTCAAATTCCCAGATGTCTAAGAGGGATGCAGTCAAACTTGTATTAGCGGCCACCTCTGTAAAGCAGCCATCTATTTATAAAGGCCAATCTTCATAGCCCCAAAATAACACTTTCTATAGAAATCAACCAACCTGGACAGAAAGGCCACCTGTCTATAAAGGTCATTTTTCTCATGTCCCAGAGGTGACCATTATAGACAGGTTTCACTGTACTGGGTTTACTTGTGGGCATGCACGTTGCGTTAACACACATGCTCTATTAGTTTGCGTTTATTGATTGAACATGAAATGCCTAAAGGTTTATCGTTATAATGATGTGATCAAGTTATTATGATGATGTTACTTGAAAGACCTTTGGAGATTTCAAAGAATGCCAATGTAACTTGTATTGTATATTACCGTGTGTAGGCCAAATTTATGGCACCAGACTACCAGTGGTGGCGCCAGCCTAAAATGTCTGGAGGGACAAAACCAAGTTATGGAAGATCCGTTTTCAGCAATGACCAGAGTTGATTGGAAATACAGCTGGGGTTGCTTTTGCACTGTTAAGCGGGTCCAGAACAGCGCTTGGGGCAAAGCTCCGAAATTTTTGACAATATCCCACATAACTTTGCAAATTGCTTTCATCTGGATGAACATTATTGCTTCTCTCACGTCTCGTTTATTATGCTAAACAATAGCTTACAGGGTATAATTACGACACCTCCAAAATCCCCCTTCCCTATGGCGAGTTTCTTCATGGATTTGGAGGAATTGAAAACTCGACCTAAACTTCAAACCCTGGCGCCATCCCTGCAGACTACATGACATGACATCAAACTACATGTTATGTGAGTTGAATGAAATGAATTAGCAGCACCATTATGATAAATGGAATTCAGCCAATTAGGATAATAATCAATGATGTGAGTGGGACGTTATTCGATCAGACGTTGACCACGTTCGACAGTATTTTCTTGTTTTTGTGAAAATGAAAAGAAATTGAAGAGAGATGGGTATTGTTTGTTGAAGCAAAGACCACGTGCCACATGATATTTAGCATCTATTGACACAATGAAAGTACCGCAAAATTGACTTCTGAAATTGACATGATGTTCCAGAGAAAACTGCCAACATCTCATTGGATTTCAGTTATATTGAATAGTGCGTATCTTCCTGCCACTATGAACTAGAACTAGAGCCATGTGAAAATCATGTGAAAACTATGGGAAAAACCATGTGAAAATCCATGTGACGCTGGGTGAAAACTGAAAAGGGGCATTGATGGTTTTCCATTCTTTTCAAATTCACATGGTTTTTGACATGGTGATTTCCAATTTACATTGTTTTCACATGGTGTTCACACTTGTTTGGATTGATGGTGTACTGTATTTGCTGTTTGGTGTTATCTCAATGTGATATATGCTTTTATCTTATTGCAGGCTTCTCAGCTCAGTCATATGGCCTTGCATTGTCAAGTGTTCAAACAGCTGCTGCTTTTATCTAGTGGAATGGGTACTACTCGGCACGGTGTAAGTGTGGCAATATGGATATACCTTAGCTGTTTAATTTCTGGTCAATGTATTGTATATAGTCAGATGTGTTTGTATGACACTGGTTCAGGCAAAGGGATTCAGAAACACTATTTCGTAATTAAGGGTTACCACACGCTCAGGCGTGCTAGGAAATATGGTAGTAAATTGTATTTGAGTTGCAGTTATACCCCCGAAACATCGACAGGCTATTGTTCGATCCACCAATAGCGACATTGGGTCATTTCCAACGCCAGTTCCAAACACTGCCCTCGACCAATCATATTGCGAGAACGCATTCGATGCATGCAAAACGTTTTATAATTTCACTTTCATGTCTAAGACTAGTACTAGCACAGTGGTTGCCGTTTACCTTATTCCGGTGTGTACCGCTATACATTCGACTCTCAAAATGTATTTAGACCATGGTGTTTCACTTGGTGTTTGTTATTTCACATGGTTTTACAGAGAAGGCTAAGACAGATTCTGTCAGTGAAATGGTGGCATTTCATATCTAATATGAAAATCCTCCAAAAAACCAACATGGACAGTATATACA
>OFHS01001516.1:9095-19422 GCA_900245855.1 Calvadosia cruxmelitensis
CAGTCCTTGTAAAGTACTCAATGCCTATCGTAAACATATTTACTTCTGAAAACGATGGACTCTAAGTCTAAGAACTATACAATTTGCATATATACTTTGTTCTTGTATCTATATTTAGTATTTTTTGCTTCCTGTTCGGTACATTTCATCCATAAGCGATTCAACAAAGGCACTGTAATAATTTGCAAGTATAGATCCCTTTTCGAATTTCATCAGCTTCTTAAGCTTACTTTTCAATAAATATACAGTATTCTTGAAATTGTTCTAGCTTAGCAAAAATAGTCTTAACACATGGACAAGTAACTATTTTCATCATTCAAGACATAAGATTCCTGATTTAAGAATTGTTTTTCTTGTTTCAAGACTCTTGATTTTCCTGTGTAAATGTAGTCCTGTTACTATTTGCGATTGGTTTCGTGTTTATCTATAAGCCGTAACCTAGGCGAGCACACTTTCTTTCATGATCTATATACAGTATATATATTTTTAAATATATACAAGCATGGCTTTTCTCATAGTTCAGCTCTGTGGAAAAAGCCATATGGCCTACCAGATTTAATTTTCTCTGATTTCTAAATGATGAAAGTAATTCCTCTACAGTATATTAGGAAAAATAACGCAAAAGAACAAACTAAATTTATAGATAGAAAACTTGAACGTGAAAAGGAAAAGAATTAAATTTAAAAGTTAACAAAGATTGTTATTTTTAGTGAGATGTTTTGTCACAATTTCGACCATAATTTTAAGATACGTACGGACAGTGATGGTCGATACGAAAGATTTGATCACAGAACCTGTATTGAATCCGCTGTATGGGTGCACGTTTGGATTGAAGCAAAGGCAAAATTATGTTCTCTAAAACAAAGCCACACTCCTTTTTCAGATAACACTTGACTTCAATCAAATCGACCAAACAGAAAAACCGAAACATCGAAAATCGCTTTTAATTTTTCGTCGAGACAAAACTTTCATAACCTTTACTATTTTTTCAAATAAATCCACTTTAGTTTCCCATATTCTTTAGTTTATGCGCGAGTAAACATCAACAGTTTAACAATTTACATTTTCACACTCTTAACTTTTATCTAAAGCTCATAGTCTTAAAGGAGGAAAATTCATTTAGTATCGGTCACACACGGAATCCCTTTTTGCACGCGGCTGCAGACAACCATAAAGGAATTGCGCAAATCGGATTTTAGTTTATTAAATGTTTGCGATAAGAAAATTATTTACTTCTGGATTCTATTATTTCATCCAAAAGTTATCTGGTTTTAATAAATAAAATAAGGCAACGTTGTAAATACCAGGAAATCCAATTTAAAAAATGTAATTTTCTGTCGTCTGATAGCTTTCGACCAATGTTTCTCCCATACGTCACCACAACATATTTTCAATTGTTATCTCTGTAATTTGAACGTGGTTGAAATGCATTATGTACGCCACAAGTAAAGAAAAAGGTCTGTGAGAATATGTTAAATAGTTACTAAGATGCTATTGAAATGTAAAACTATAGTTGGACAAGGGCGGCGTCCCCCATAACATGTAACTGAAAATCTTTACAAAGCGTATTGTGCATATTATTGATCTTAGACATGATTACTGTATCGCATAAAATCTCACATTTATGCAATGGTTTTAATTTCAAATTGATTGGAGGGCCCTGAGTAAGTGAAGTCGCAGAACATCAGGTTTCCCTCTGAAAATATTTGTATCTAGCTTGCTAAAACGCATCTTCGGCCAGCGTCAAATGCTGCGCATTGTTTCTCAGCTCAGTTACGGCTCCTAAGAGACTGAAATCGATCCTTTCCAGCCATTCGAGTGGTAAGCACAGAAACTTCAAGGTGACTATTCAACGGTGATAATCTCATCAAACTGCAGGAAACATAGCTTGGCCTCAAGGCAGCCTTTTCAAAAACTGCTCCGCTAGATTCTGCACCAATTTGCAAGCCTTGACCTGGTTTGAGTGTTGGCGCTGTGCGGTGTACACCAAAAACTTTATATTACCAGAGTATTGTCGTTTCCTAGAGGTCGGAGAATCCGTACTTGCATTAAGTCACTGCATTACTGCACTAGTGAACTCTGTAAAGTCTGCCTTATACCAGGAAATGGTTGGAGTTCACTGAAGGATTTGTATTTGTTAAGAGTATCACTATACTAAATGTCAAACGCAACTAAGTCTCGTGATCGATTTGAGAGATAGTTTTCTAGGAACAGCTACTATGTCCTGATAGATAGCCTGACTACCATCTATAATTATGCTCTTTTGCCGTTTTAGATACAAGGGAAGCAGCCTTTGTGCACGCGCTGTTCTCGGCCGCTTTGTCTTACAGTGTGTCACGTGGCTGTATGTCCGGTAGAATCAGTGGCGTCGTGAACTGTGCATGCACAAAGAGACACATTGTCCAATCATCGCGAAGACTGAACGGCGTGACAGAGGCAATCGAATACATCAATTGTCCGAATGTTTTGTCAAAGGGGATCAATTTCGCCAGGCAATTCGCTGATTGGACGTGGAGAAAGAAACGAAAATACTTGGTGTCCAATCAAATCAAACTTCACAATAGCAGAGTGGGAAGGATGGTAAGTGCATCGACTAAAGAGTAAATTCAATTTACAAAATTACTAGCTATTTTTAAACACGAATGGACACTAATTAAGCATCCGTTAATGAACTAGGCGATGTGTTTCGTTAGTGACAAATGAGTCATACAGTGAACCTGTCTATAATGGTCACCTTTGGGATCTGATCGGATCTGATGAAAATGACCTTTATAGACAGGTGGCCTTTCTGTCCAGGTTGATTTCTATACAGAGTGTCATTACAGGGTTACGAATAATGGCCTTTATAGACAGGTGGCTGCTCTATAGAGGTGGTCGCTAATACAATTTTGACTGTACATAATTTCCCTTTTCCTTTTAGTCTGTTGCTCGAAAATTGGAAGTCGAGTGTCGATGTCATGGTGTGTCAGGCGCATGCGCAGTCAAAAATTGTTGGAAGCAATTACCAAAGTTCAACGCCATCTCCAACGATCTCCATTTGAGATACGACAAAGCGATCAAAGTCGTGTACGATCCACGCCACGGATTTGTACCCCAATGGGCCAACGTGGCGCGAGTGGCACAACAGGAAATGATGTACGCATACGAGTCACCTAACTATTGTGACCAAAATGCCAAACTTGGCGTTTTAGGTACAAGTGGACGCCAATGTAATAAATCATCGAATGGAAACGACGGCTGTGGTGTGTTGTGCTGCGGTCGTGGCGTCGATATTACAACGACGGAAATCGTCGAGAGATGCAGCTGCAAGTATCTCTGGTGTTGCCAGGTCAAATGTCGTGAATGCAGAAGCGTACAAGATGTATACACATGCAAATGAGATGGAAAGTAAAGCACGACGGGTCGATTTAGTCGCATCCGGAGAGAGAGGGAGAAACCAAGGCAGCGCCATACAGTCGATGAGACAGCATGGAATCGAATAAGTGATCTATTCTATCATATGGTCATCGCTTGCATGAATAGATCAGCCATAAGACTCATGATCAGCAACACGATACAAAATTTGCAGCTCAAAATAACTAGAAAATGCCAATTACTTTACTGCTGCACGGTCGCTTACAATGCTAGTATTATTAAATGCGCAAATATTGAATTTTATCAATTGCCTCAAAGCATTATCATTACGAATGCTTTGCACGTTTACTGTATAGCTTCTCTTCGTAAAAAGTCAACATCTGCAGTGAAGTGTATCCCAACAGAAATGTCTGCACGACCCATTTCGTTCTCGCTTTTTCAGACAATCCAATCTTCCTAAAGGATAAACAGAAGTATCAGCAAATGTATTCTGACTTCTATTTACAATGACACCTGTCTATAACGGTCACCTTTGGGACCTGAAATAATGACCTTTATAGACAGGTGGCCCTTCTGTCCAGGCTGATTGTTATAGAAAATGTCATTCTGGGGTTATGAAGAGTGGCCTTTATACACAGGTGGCTGCTCTGTAGAGGTGGCTGCTAATACAGGTGCGACTGTACTACATATCTCATAATGGTGAATGACATGTTGAAAAATATTAGGCCTACTATAACTATACATGTCTGAATAATATAGTCGGGAGGTGTCTCCATTGTTGACAGAATGTTCAGTACATTGATGAAAGTAGAATATACATCATGACCATTAGCACTGTCAAAGGATAGATAACGTGAGAGTCAATTTGAAATTACTACAGTCCAACTATTGTCGACCATCTGAATTAAGAGCCCACCTTGAAGCGGTCCCTTGAAGATACAAACAATACAATTTACCTGTCTTGAACGACCACCTATGTTACGGGGACCGCTTTCGTGTGTTTCTTTGTTGGTCCCTTACGACCAGTTTGACTGTACAGTGAAACCTGTCTATAATACAATGGTCACCTTTGGGACCTGAGGAAAATGACCTTCATAGACAGGTGGCCTTTCTGTTCAGGTTGATTTCTATAGAAAGTGTCATTTTGGGGTTATGAAGAGTGGCCTTTATACACAGGTGGCTGCTCCATAGAGGTGGCCACTAATACAGGTTTGACTGTAGCTACAATTAACAACGGTTGCCTTATCTGACTCCTTTCACCACTATACTATAATCTGAACATTATGGATATCCAGACGGCTACATACAGCACAGTGACATGATTGGATTAAATCAAGTATCGAATAAATCGGATAATATTTTCAATAAAAGACCAACTAAGAAGCCGAATCGGACTAATTGGATTATAACCAGTCAGAAAACATTCAAGTGTCACTTTAAGTTTCGATGTTTTCGTTTTAAACATTTGATACACCCTTCATTTTAAAGTGCTGTCACAAGTGAATTATTGTCTGTGACATTGCGGAGCCCTAATAAGGCGATGAAGAGGATGTCATCATGGCATGTCGATAGATTCCCTTTTGGTTTAACAATATTGTACAGTCAAGCCTGTATTAGTGGCTACCTCTATAGAGCAGCCACCTGCAAATAAAGGCCATTCTTCATAACCGCAAACTGGCACTTTCTATAGAAATCAACCTGGACAGAAAGGCCGCCTGTCTATAAAGGTCATTTTCCTCAGGTTCCAAGGGTGACCACTATAGACAGGTTTCACTGTAATGCTGTCATAAAAGCTAGCAATTATGCTGTTTTAAACTGCTGTTGTTGCTGTTGTTGTTTACCACATTCTCTGTTACACATGTTTTGCATGATAGTAAGCAGATCCAATCTGCTCAGGTATTGCACAAAGGAACATCAAGTCATTGTAGTAATATCTAATCGGTGATCTAGTGATCGAAATCACCGTCTATCACTTGGGAGGCCATGAGGTTTAACCTCTGTTGGGTCACATCAAAGGAATTACAAGAATGATAACAGCTACTTCCCAGCTCTGCACATATTAACCACAAAAAAGGTGTTGGGAATTAAATATCAATTTATCAGAGAATGAACCCTGGTTTGTAGCTGCAACTGCCTCTATACAATAGAGCGACAACAGAATAATTAGTGAAATGGCGATAGAAGTGTTGGATTAAAAGAAAGAAGGATATACGTAATATGACAGGAAGCCATCTGGGTGACCCACCATATACAACTTTGTGGTACGAAGAATTTAAGAGGAGAAAGTCAGAATTATTTGCAACATAAGACCACTGAACTATTGAATTTGATTATTAATGCTATAATAACAACAGGAGAATGATTCTACTCACGTGCATTTCTGATGGGCCAATCCAGCTTCAATAATATGAACAGTCCAAACAATCGGCACACTAAAAGACGAAGGAAATAATCTTCTATAGTCCACGTTTAGATCTCCTACAAGGTCCACATTGCGTGGATTGGATCTACAATAGAGACCATATCACACAAACAGATCCACTTTATCCATCATGAACTCAAAGCACATGCTATAGGCCTTCAGTCACGACAGGCCATTTCTTAATGGCAGCTTGAAATATTCAGGTTCCATTCCGTTTTTGGCATTGCGGTGTCACATTTAGCCACCTCCAGTGTCCAGTTAAATGGCCTGCAGTCTCGCGCTAATTCAGAAAGGTTGTGAAGGAAGAGGCGTGCGCGATACGGCCAGCTCCACAAGCTGATCAATGGAGTGGTCAGTCCATCACTTGATGCCATCGACCCACCGGGCGTAGGGGAGGCCTGGTGTAGGAGTGGCCTGGTAAAATCGGCAAACTTTTTTTAACGGACAAATTTCTGTCTATTCAACCATCAAAGATACACCTCTTTCACAAAAGTGCTTTAGGCTCCCTCAACTCTGAAGCCAGCCTAATATAGGCATACAAGCCGTTTTCCATCAAGCTGCTAACAAGGTCTGTCGTTGATTATCAAAGGTGACACAGATGTTTACGGACACATAGGTATGAATACATTGTAAAAGCAGCCCATCAAAAACGAAACGTGAAACAGTTAACCGTATAACTACTGACCCCTTCGATCAAAATGCTGGGGGTCGCAACTTATAACCCCTCTGGACTCCCAATCTGCCGTGCCTGGATATGACGCATTTTTGTGCAACATAACCTATGTTGCATGGCTAATTGGCTATAGACCTATCAGAACTGAGAGATTTGCGATATGTTATATAATAGAGTATGCGCGACAGTTTAGAGCTCATGCCATGAAATTAGGTTAAGTAGCTCCAAACAAAGGCCATCTGAACAAGGAATCTTAAGCCTCTATTCTCAAATCTGCAGTAGATCCTGAGAACTTACACAACAATACCACCCAGTTTTTATAGCTTACCAAGCAAGCAATATTCCTCGATAGTTTTCTGCGACAAATTTGAGTCGAGATCCTGGGCCACCAAGTGAATCAAAGGGGAAAGTATAAGGAAGAAGTGCCAACCACTGAAAGTAGAAAGTAATGGTAATTAGATCTGATTTGCACCCTATTCTGTAAAATGCGCCGTCTGACAATTGGTAATTTTACTCAAATGCAAGTATCAATAACTTTCATCATTAAATTAGTTTAAAAACTTGTCACAAATATAAACATATTTTGATATTAGTCCAGAAGTAACAAAGTTGAGTCAACCCTGTGCAGCTATATAGAGCTGTCACTAAACCAGTCTGCAAAGATTGGTATTTACGACCCCCGAGAATGATTTCCTCATAGTGCCCATGAGGACCAGCTTAGCCATTAGATCATAATTATTATGAATAATCAGCTGATTACCAACACAAGTGCATTGAATTATGAGCTTCAGACCTCAAACTATTGGTTCAAAGATATGATTCTGCTTTATTTTTATATAAAACGTTGACAAAAGTGCCCTTGTATGCCACCCTTAGCACACATTTTGCAGTAGTTTTGTTTGTGCCTCATGGCTTTAGATGTTGTATCACGGCAAAGATCTCTTGAAAAGGATTTTTTCTGAAGACTGGTCATTGCTCGGTAGGGTAGTTAAAATATAATTTTCTGAAATTCCAATAGGATTCGGCTAAAAGATGTCAAATTAGGTAAACCATTGTATGCAACAGGAAAATGAATCTGGAACACGTACACGTAGAACTCCCAAATTGAGCTTGAACTGTTGTCCTTTTGAGACATCTTTCTCTGTAGTGAGCCTTGTTACATGACTTCTGGCTACAAGTTGGATTGGGTTCTTAAACTCACAGTTATGACGTCATTGCTCAGCATAATCTAAATAGTATACCTGTGTTAGAATGGAAAATAAATTTTCTTTTATATGTGCATAGTTATAGCTTGGAATCGTCACGCAAACATAAAACCTGCACTTTCAAATTCTCATATTTGATTTCTAAGCAAGTTCCTAAATAGAAGTTACGGTAACATTAGCCTATCATCGACAGAGAGCTATAAGAAATAAATGAATTCATTGGGTATGTACATCATGTGTACACAGTGCATAAAAACCAGCCATAAATTAAATTTCAAGACCGCTGTTCTATCAATTTATGACTCTGAAGGATACTGGTAAGTATCTTTTTCGTTTATTGTTGTGTGACTTCAACAGACTTGTCTCAGACTGATAAAATATTGACTTTGCGTTTATGGGTTGCAAATTAGCCACAGCGACTTTTAAAGCTATTCATCTCACAATACCGCAGAAACAAAAAATTGACAATTCCAGAGTAAATAAAGGTGTATTGAATTCGATTTACTTTTGCAGGCAACGTTTTTATGCCGTTTTGCAACTTTTAGCAAGAATGGAAATCTGAAAATCTTTTTTCTAACTACTCTTACAATCAGACTGAGGGCCTAAAGGAGTCATCATAATAGGCAGGCCCATATCAATATCTCTTTGACTTTCATCAGACATGAATCACATGATGTGCCGGTCTGCATTCTGTGTTTGTTGCGCGGAGAATATAAATTTCGACTTTGAGAATGCGCGGATGATGCGCGGATAAGACTCGTACAAATTCTTCTTCAAATAATTGAAGGTGCACTAAAATTAGTCAAAGTCAGAGACTTGCGCGGATCAGTTGTGGAGTTTGCGCGGGGAATAAATTCTCCGCGCGCGCACAGCATAAAATGCAGTCTGGATTTTTGATGTGTAGCCGTAGGCTAACATCAGCTGGTTCTTTCATTCATGAAATATCATATTATAACTCACCATAAAAACTGTTAGCCCTAGCACTATAGTAAAGTACTGCCAAATCGAACACCAACTGAAATAATTCCTGTCGGGTTTGAAGTCATTGGATCCCTCTGTTTCGTCCACATTGCCTTCCAAAGTTGCGCTTGACCCTTGGACATTCCTTCGCTCCATAGCTTGTCAGTGTATCAAAGAAACGACATGAAAGAAAAGAAAATACCTTGAATAAAGCTTCTTTCGCAATATGTTAGCAAATGGCAGGATATTTCCTTTTTACTCCAGAGTTTAATAGAAGAATAAGTTAGCTTATTTGATGTTCCGAGGCGTGATATCACTCAAGCATCACTTATTATTCCTGCCATTTTGAGACAGTCTCTCTCTCTTGGAATTTGCCTCTTTCCACGTTTCTACTTTGAGAACGCAAGCGACGAAGCTGCTGACTTTCAGCAAACATGACTCTGCTTGGGAAAGCTTTAGTCGCTTTTGGCATCGTATCTTTAGTTCATGCAGGGTACTCTGCCGTCCAATGTGAGTGTAGCTTCAATTTTGTTAGCCAGTGCCTCGTTTGGTGTGTTCTTGTGGCTGAATTTGCTGTCCTCAGAGAATTGCTGCTCATCCAAAATGTCGCATTTCTGTTGCAGATAGAACATATTTGAAGCTTACCGAAGATGAATTTGTGAGCCTGCCAACAGATGTAAGTTTCTACTTGTCTTAAGCCTGAAGATATTTAAAAGTTCGTTAAGACTTTTATTCATTTATCGATAATCACGGCCAGGGATGGTAGCTTGGTTGTTTAGTTCTGACTTTTGCAGCCACGAGCGGCACAAACCCTGGTTGACTGGATCGAGGAGCAGGGCAAGCTCAGAGGGTATCCGGTCAAAACTTCTTCGCATTCAATCATCCAAAACGTCCTCGTATTGCAAGTCATAACGTCCTCGGTTTTAAAGTCAAAACGTCCTCGCAATGGAAAGCCAATAGCCTAAACGTGAAGAGAAGGGGGAAATGGGCCTCTTGAGAGATACGTTATTTGAATACTGTGTTAATTATGTTTAACATTTCATTTATGGATGATTTCAGTAAGGCATGCTCATAATTCTTCAACTTTTGGAAATTATTTGAATCTTCAATTGGTAAAGCCTTCATTTCTGAATCGTACTTCCGTGATAAGCTATTGTAATGACTCATTCAGAAATCTATCGAATAAATTCAACAACTTATAAGACAACATGGAAAGCAAACCACTCAAAGCCATGTTTTAACATTATATTTTCTCGTGATTTGAGAACAGACCAAGGACGTTTTGACTTCTTAGACTTCTCCACAACACCACAGAGATGATTGGGATAAAGCGGGCATTTTGACCTCAGCCGAGGACAATTTGATTAAAGGACGTTTTGACTTGGGGACGTTGTGACTGATAAATGCTCAGAGTCTCACACATTTCAACTAGCTTAAAATATGACATTTGCATTGCAACCGGGGCACCGGTTCCCCGTAGTTAAAGAGGATTCCCAATTATAATCCCATTTAAGATGACATCATTGATGGGGTTTCTGTCATGAAGTGCTGTTACCAAATAAAAGTAATATATAAATCTGTTCAGTGTCATTATTTTCAGATACAGTGAAACCTGTCTATAACGGTCATTTCTGAGACGTCCAAAATGACCTTTTTAGACAGGTGGCCTTTCTGTCCAGGTTGATTTCTATTGAAAGTGTAATTGTGGGGTTA
>OFHS01001517.1:0-27127 GCA_900245855.1 Calvadosia cruxmelitensis
GATTTGCAGCCAATGCACAAATTCTAGTAAAGCAAATATTCCAGGATCTCGCAGGCAGTAGCAATGGTGAGGAGCTGCTGCTCACACCCCACCATCAAGGCCATGTGCTCGGCAATGAGAATGGTAGCAAGAATTCCCTGCCTGATGACACACCACATCTACCGTGCCACAATGAGACCAGCCTCCATTACAACCCTACCGCAGTTAGCACTATTGTGTGAGTCTAACCTCACCTAAATTACATTTAGCTACATTAAAACTAACTTTTTTTCATCATTAGTTTTAGCATTTCACTTTTTGTCTCATCATGGCTGCTATGGTAACCCACGGATCTATGCGGATCTAATTAACATTATGGGTTTCGATTTTAGCAAATTAATGTTGAATGAATGAGTGTTAGCTTCAACAAACTATGTTCTAAATCCATTACCTTTTACTCCCCTGCACATGGAGTCCGTTGAATTACCCTTGGAATTACTTATTGCACTCGTTCCAATGTGTTGTAAGCGTCTTAATGTAAGATCAAAACAGATTATGTATTTCAGTTTGCCGGGTCTCATCTGTCGCATGGCCTTCTCCTTCACTGAAGCGAGCAAGTAGCTGACCCACTTGTGTTGTTCTAGTTCAAGTGTATTTGTTGTGAATACTTTGATAAACAGGTCTGCTTCAATTTGATGGCATTATATTCACATGTTAGTTGTTTTTCTTATATGTAGTTTTTATAAATATCTGTGTAAAATGCCTTAGGTTTAAATACCATAATTATTCTGAATAAATGATGAGGATGATGATAAACTCAATGCAGGCGTGATTAATGTCTTTCAGATACCACTTTTAAACTGTTTGGATTTTGACTTTCTTTGTTGTGGCTTGTGTGTCTGATATTGGGTTGTATCTAACAGTTCTCAGGAGCCAGTGCCAAGGAATACCAAGGCATGCTGATCAAGTTTATTCTGTCTTGCTACAAGCGATCACCTTCGTGCCTGATGGTAAAGATTTCTGGAAAGCGAACGTGTGAGTACAGCGTAGAGTTGTGATAATAGAGCAATGAAATTGACATTGTTCAGTTAACAATTGACCAAATTGTTTCCACCTTATTACAGATCAATCCCCTTTTCCAACCACTCTGGCTCCGTTAACTAAAAAGACAACAATACCATCAGCAGCCACAAAAGTAAGTATGTCAGCGCAATTGGCCTTCTTCCGGAAATGCACCACAGAGTCGAATAACTCATGATAGTCATGGACTTTAATAAGGAATCTATGTTACCACACTTAAGCTGTTGTGGCGACAATAACCAAGGTTGGAATCCAAGTCACGGCACAAAATATATAGAACCAGGAAAAGGAATCAAAGACAAGACGCAACAGCACATAAAAGTTCACTTGACCATCGACTCACACACACACACCCGATTATTTAGTTGCCAGCTGGTTGCTGCTATAACTGCTTCACATTTGACATAAGCTAACATCTTCAGTTGTGATCACACCATCCTTCTTCCGTCCAGCATGTAGCTTGTATCTGAGCTATGCAGATGTATTAATAACTTGGATGTAAGTAGCGAAGCTCAACGAACTCCTGCTTTCTAGATGTAAAATGGCATTGCCTTTGCTACAGTTTGTAGCTGGTTACTTTTCTGTGGCATAAAGAGTAGCTTCTATCAGTTACTTTTGAAGTTGAACAGGAACTTACTCTGCCTGGCGATGTTTTGCATCTTCAAATTATCTTGACAAGTAGATATATTCATTTACATTTTGTGATGCTAACTCTACAGAGTAGTCAGTTGCTTTATCAAAATTTCAACTACGGTATCTTAATAAGTATTAGTTCAGGTACTTTCTCCGCAAATCAACTTGGACCCTTTGATAGTTCGTAGTTCCAAAATTATCTTAGAACTTCTGTAGTAATATATATATTTGTTGTGTATCTGTGTATCTGTGGTCAACCTGGCAGACTGCAGCATCAACATTGCAAACTGCTGCCACTGGCGTGATGACGCATACTGGGCCAATGACGACAATTCACCTTCAGACGACATCCGCTGCATCCAATGTCACAGGCCAACCAGCACCGGCATCTGGGAGCAGTTCCATGATGATCATCATAGTGGTCATTGCTGTCATCCTCATTGTCATTGTCATCTGCGTCATTGTCATTGTGTGGAGGAGAAGAGGCAGAAAGTGAGTCTGGTTTGTTGGTTTGTTTGTTTGTTTGTTTGTTTGTTTGTTTGTTTGTTTTTGTTTGTTTGTTGTCCCATCAGACAGTGGATATGATTGTGTTGCCACAGTTGCCTTGTGACATCAGGCCTATGGGCAGCCGTGAGACTGCACCAAAGCTCATATCGTCACGTGATCATGTTGTCATATGCGGCTTGAATTCTGTTGGATTTCTTGTTCTTTGAATTGCATTGGGGTACATGGTGGATGTCGGTTGCCATTGACAACCTGGACCACTTGAGATCCAACTACACTTGCATTGTGATTGGCCAATTATTGTATTCTTCTACTTTAAGGTGACACAGTCTGATAGAACAGTTTCCAACGTTCAATTGGACTGTGGCTTTGTTGGTTGTAGTTAAGTGGCTCTAATGCTCTATTGACGCTTATCATGTTGATCTTTTTGTAGGCGTGGTCCTGCTATCCTGTACAGTCTGAAGGTTAGTTATTCCAATTAGCTTTGTTTTCACTTACGTGTAGGTCCCAGACATGAAAGGACTTTAAGCCGGGGCCAAGGGGCAGTGATTCTCACTCCCACCTCACTATAATTATTTTAATATTTTATTCTACATTAAATTATTAATTGATTAAACTCACCATAGTTTGCATGTGATCTTGATTGGTAAGGTAATTTGCTGTCATTGCTTTTAACAGCCTCTGCCGAGTATATCCAAGACACGGCTTGTGTCTCGCAAGAACAAAGAAGCAGAAGCTGACACAAATGACTACTTGACGCCTGTCGATGCTGGCGTACCACATCATTACCACGTGGTTGACAGCGTTGGTAAGTTGACACAATGTGATCCGCAGCTAAAGCCATCATTCATAAGCGGATTCGAGAATTTCGAATGCCTTTTGCGATTTTGTGATGAGCTTCTTTTCTTTTCCACAGGCAATCCGGTGTATTCCAACAATCTAAAGCTTCCGCTTGTTGGCAGCACCACCACCCCGACCTCACCCGTTTACATGGCTGCACCAGACAAAGTCCCGTACGCTGAGATCGACGATAAGGTATGAATTTCGCAGATAAAACCCAAGCTTCTGCCAGCCACTGCAGCTCTTGCCAACGAACGTTCTCTGGCCTCGTCTCGACACATGTGCTTGCTTTATCAAATATAGTTTTACGTTGCTGTGCGATTGTTAGATGCAATTGAGTGTGTTTTGTCTTCAGCTGGCATGAGTAGGTGCTTCCTTGTGCTCTTGACTCACTACAGGGAAACAATTGATGAAATGCTGTTCATTCTAACCATGTTCTAACTGAATCTTAACTGGCTTTATCGTCCCTTTCTGCCAAACAACTATAATTTTAATTCTCATTTGTTTTGTTGATTTTCAGATCCTTCCTCAGAATGCCAAACACAACGATAGCTCCCCGGCAGAGAACATTTATGCCGATCCAAACGCCCCGCTGAATGGTCTTGCAAATGCGTCCTCGTATGAGGCACTAGACGCATCCACGTTGACACGTGACCCTGCAGCGGGCTACGTGCCGCTTGACAAGTCGACATTGTTACGTGGTCAAAGAGGTCACCTCGCGAATGAGGATGACAAGCATTGCTATGCTACTGTTGATGAGCAGCTATCACCTAGCAACGAACCTGAATATCATGTGGTCAACCCCAGTCCTTCTGAAGCTACCTCGAAGAAGTTTGATGCTTTTGAAAATACGCAGCGCACAGACTACGTTGAGATTGCTAAGCAATGAAGAATAGAATGGTTGGGACAATGTATTAAAGGGATGTTTATTGATTTAAAAGCAGTTTTTAATGACTGTTCCTTTCAGTGCCATTCAAACAGTTCGACGGACCAAATTAAAGCTGTTTTCCTAGAAATCTAGCGTCATCCCTGAATGGGAACGGAATTACAATGCACTCCGATATTTATGTAGTTCGTTCTTTTACGAGTTAGGATTTATTGTGCGTTGTAAGTTTTTACCGATTTTTAACAAATCTGATCCATTTACTGGCTCGTCGTTCTTGTCTCCGCCCTGTTATGATTGTAAGAAATGCAAAGGCCGGCCTCAAATTGATCATCATTATCATCATTTAATCTGAAAGATCGTCCTTCGCATCAGTCGCCAGAAAGACAGCGAAGGAGGAGTTAGGATTGCATTATTATGAGGCAGAGAAGTTACTGCGGACGGTCAAATAGAAATACTCACGATGAATTGCTTTATGATTCCATATGATTTAAGCGACATATCGAACAAGTCATTATAAAGGACTCGCTTGGAGAATGGCCGTTAAATTATAAAATTAAATCAATCGATCCCAAGTCATGGGGCTAATGCTGAAGATATTGTTCATCAAATTAAAAGCTAACGCTTGCCACAAATGCTGGCGGAATTTCCTATTACTGTTTCGAGAAAGGATGCATTGAAAGAGCAGTTCGACTTCTTTCGTTCATCCTAATCCTTTTCTTGGATCAACGTCTTCCGTTCTACAGTATGTCCCCCCGGCGGGAGCCACGAGTTATGTTGCTATGGTAATGAGGTCATCCAAATTAGCGTGATTATTTGGAATTCATTATTTAATGTGATGATGCATGATCAGATAATCATTTCATAAACTAACAAATGTTTGATGAAGTACGATATCAGCAAGAAGAGGCTTCATGTGATATCAGTAGGAGGCTGACGATGGACGCCGCGGAACAAATTCAACAGCTGTCGCGATTCAGTTCATAGTCGCTTGATGTGTCTCGTGCAGTCGTGGGTTGCCATATTAAAACAAATTTCTTGATCAAGGGAAAGCACTCATTCCAGAATTATACACTCGTTCCACACCAGCCGTAAGCTGCTACGTTACAGGGACATCCATTCAAGTGTTTTATCAAACTGAATAGTGTGAATTACAGGGCCCTATATGTGATACGTGTCTGGAATTGTGATGTTGATGCAACAATTATATGATCCACAGCGGATTAGGAGTCAACAGCCAAATAGCGGACGTAGTCAAACTGGTCGGTGCAGAAGGAAGTTTCTCTCAGTTTTGCAGATCATGAAACATTGCCCATCAGAAGCAGTTACGGTTCGTATTTATGAATGTCGATGCTTATGTCTCAATTAACTCGTCAAATGGCTTAATCCAGGAAACAATGGCTGATTTAAACGAGATTTTGGCCGAGATTGTCACAACTATAAGGGGCTAATTTCCCCCGAAATGGAGCTTCAGCCCCGCGAGTCCCTAGGCGTCGCCCCTTATTCACAAGCTTTCTAATCATACTCTAGACCAACCTCCAGATTGTTTGTTTCGAACAAGAATCGATGAAAGCAGCACTATATAAGCTGGTATTGCCAAAGCTTGAAATCATGTATAATTCTCTACAGTACATACAGTATTCCACACTCCACAGAGCTACAGGGATGTTTCTGGGCCTTGAACCATGCCATCCTTCTTCGGAATGTTTCAGGATGCTTGACATGACAGTGACATCCCTAAGGCAAAGAAATTTATCCTCTGCACTGTGCTTATGCATGGAGGTGAGACTCGGCCTGGTCTCATCATACAGTACAGATGCGTTTCTTTTCGAAATTGCGGTCAGCAACACAAGAGCTGGAACAAGATCCGATTTCGCTATCAGAACCCAAAAAAAGAAATGTGAAAGGGACCCGGTTGTCAGATTGGCAGGGAAAACTTTTAGCATACTGGCAAAAAAAAACCTGGAGAACATTCGTGAAAGCAAGTTCACGTTTAAACGGTGTTTAAGTAATGTAGATATGTCGGCGCTATTAACCTGGCTTAACTTAATTTTAACCTATCTAGTAGTCTTTAATATTTATTCCCACAACGATAAACTAGTTCTTTTAAATATATTCAATTATTCATGCTCGGGATTCTATAAAACATATCTGCAATAGTAACTGTATCTCGTCCTGGCCGTTGGTCCTGGCCTTGTACATTAGAATACGAGTTGAAACGAATAAAATTGATTTGTTCAAGATTGTGTGCAAATTGTCCATCTCTCTTTGGTGCCATCCATGGTCCAATGGACATGATTTCGTACGGGACACGCTTGCACCAGAGCGTTAGTTGTTGTTGATGCGCTGCGTGACTCTTTCCCTAAGTATAACACGTCACTAGTACCAGACTAGTACTACCCTATTGTCAGACAAAACGACAAAATAATGATACGAAACTGTGACGTCATGACGCATCCTCACTTGCGTGTTGCGTGTAAGCGAGGTGGCCCAGTGGAGAGGATCAACATCATTCCAGATCATCGCTTGCACAAGAGACGACCAAGGAGACGACGTGACAGACGAATGATCACAGGACTAAAGACGGCAGAAGTCCATCAGACGACAATAAAGCAACATTACATCATTCAAATACTATCTCTCTATCTACCATCGATTTAATGGTGAAGAGATGCACCTATGTAGCTGGAAAGGACGAGTTGTTTTCACTGCAGAGGCTGCGATTGTGCTAGGTAAGGTCTGACGCTCTCTCGAGTTCATGTTGTTCATTTGCTGTTTGTGACTGATGGCGTATCTCTGTTGCTACCACCTGTTTGATAAGAGGTTTATCATGATAGCAGGAGGCATGTCCTGTTTCTAAAGCCGTCAATTACGATGAGCCAGATGGAGTATCGCATCGCCGTGACAGCAACGTGCCTTGATTTGCGTCTGGCTTTGTTTAACTTCGCTCGCGGTTGTTAGTTTGTTTTGTTTCATGCACACGACCCCTTCCTATCACCTTGAACTAGGCATTAAACAAGGCGGGCTGTATCTCTTGAATCTGTGCTCACATTGGTTGTGTTTACTGTTAATACGCCACTGTTGTTTGGCCATCGTAACCGCACTGGCGACTGGCTACTGAAATCATAGCCCAAGATCACGCTGTGAGCTTCCTCGTCAGGCTTCCTATTTTGTCCCCGCAGAGAGTGCAGTGCTAAAAAATCAGAACTCTTTAGCTGATATCGAATCCACCAGTGCAGCTCCAGCAGTCTTCAAGTTAGACTTTGCAATCTCGGAGAGTCTCGTCATTTCTTTCGGGGTCAATTAATGAAATGTGCGCCGTTCGATGAACTCACGCTGCTTGCTCTTGGCCGGATTGTGCAAGGCGACCAGAGCAACGTCATGCAATATGATTCATTGCGTCTTTTCATCGCACCTGAAGCTGTAATATCATGAATCATTAATTTGAAAATGAAATTGACACCTTGCTGCCATGAAAGTAACTGTCAAGTGTCAGTGCTGCAGATCTCCTCTTTTGTGTAAATAGTTGCCAATGCTCTCTGAAGATTGCAACTAGTTCCAATTACAATTTCTTTTCTAAAAATGATGTAACAAAAGTTACAAGAAAAAGTTACTGCTTCTCGAAAGGAAGTTTAGAGTAAAAGTTTCAAGTTCCAATGTTCATTGTCCGACATGAAAGCTAGATTATGACAAACAAAATGCTAAGAACAATAAAACAAACGAATGTACAATGCAACATTTAACTAATGAGCTGATCCGTGCAACGTCTTCTCCAATAGTTGTAAACAAGTTGAAGGAACATCACAATAATGGGCCTTATAATGGCTTGCAATTTCTTGGCAGCAATTTATTATTACAAATCACTAAATTCAACAGTGGAAAGGAACTTTTGCTGTTCTCAAAGCAGAATGGACTCATTCTTTTACTTTTGTAAGTAATTCCACAAAATGTTACATGCCATAGAAAGTTATTCAATTATCTATAAAGTTCCTTCTAGTTACATTTGTAATAATTACTCACGGCATTGCTGTCAAATGGCGACCATGATCGATCGAATTGTGCTGCAAGTGATTGTAGATTGATCTAAGATCATGATCATGAGACTGCTAATTAAATATTGTTAACCCGGAGAACAACAATGCTCACCCAGCACTAATACCTAAACCATGCAAATTGGTGCAGAGTCTAATGGGGCCGTTTGGAAAAAAGGTTGCCTTGAAGGCAAGCTCTGTCTTCTAAATTACTGACAAAAATTGGTTTCAGGCTCTTGGGAGCCGTAGTTGAGCTGAGGTGCAATACGCAGCACATCTAGTAATTCCATGGAACTAATTTAATGAAGAGTGAAGACCATCAACATATTGAATGAAGCAAGAAATCTTAAGCTGCTGTACACTATTTGCAACAAAAGTAAATGATTGTAAACTGAGAAATCACAGTCGACATCATTGTCATAATCTTTTGGTAAAATAATAGGCAGTCCACGGCTCAAGCTCAGAGGGGAATTTCATCTCCATTGGCTATGTTAATCTGCTAAACCTCAAACACATTTGAACAGAACCAAACCAATCATAAGGCATGTCTTTGTTTGACTGCAGGGTGCCTCTTTAGCCAACTCCAGATAAATATAGATTTTAATTAATGTGATTAGATTTAAATCAATTCTTGATTCAGTCAAACCTGTATTATCGGCCACCTCTATAGAGCAGCCACTGGTGTATAAAGGCCACTCTTCAGAACCTCAAAACGGCACTTTCTATAGAAATCAACCTGGACAGAAAGGCCACCTGTCTACAAAGGTCATTTTCTTCAGATCCCAAAGATGACCAAATGTTATAGACAGGTTTCACTGTATTAGCACTTGTATTATCTTGTTCTGGAGAACAGCCAACCTCCTGTCTCAAAGTATTATTGACTTTTAAATGTGAACATTTAATTACTCATAATGAAATACATTAATTGGGTTGTTGAGATTGGCTTTGAATAAATATAGCCACTGGAAATTGGAATTAAATCACACAATTTATAACCTGATTCAAATGTTGTGTTGACCACTTTAGCATGTGCCGTTTGTGCAAAAGGAGCTCGTCATTCCATGCAAACTGATGATACATACTGTACTTTGACATTGTACGTGTGGCATGAACTTGTTTTATGGTGGATATCTCTTTTGCAGCTCAAGTGACACGATGAGTGGCTCTTCTGGTTCTCACAAGAAAACAATCGCTGCCAAGAGACTAATTTTCATCAATGCACTCAACTCCAGCCGCCCAAGAACAGAAGAGGGCCAACCTGTGTTGTATTCACAAATAAAAAGTCGTTTGAAATATCGGGATAATGACGAATTTTCAATTGCATTTCATAGAAGTGTCAGAGCTTTATCAGATCCCGATATCCACGCCTCGCTTGTTCATGGCAATGAGGAGTTTTTCACAAACTCAGTTGGTAGAGGACTAGAACGCCAGGACAGCTTTGGAAGCGTAGAGCGTTTAGATGTTCCAGGATCACCTTCAAGAAAGGAAGAGAACAGGAAATCTGTAAAGGACGTGATAACAAAGTTTGAAGGCTTCAAGGCTGTGAGTTTGGATGGAGGGAATGGCGTTGAGACAATTATTGTAGATGCTATGGACGCTAGTTCAGTTACAAAACCACGATCAAAGAGTGACATGATTCCAGTCAAACGCCGACCTGTACCTGTACCTCGAAAGAAGTCAAACACAAAATCCATTTCACCTTATCAAGTGGTGGATTTGATAAGAAGACCTGAAAGTAGTTATGGCGCGCACCCAGTGGAAATGAATGATGTCATTCTGAGGTTGTCTACTATATCAGATACTAGTATGAATACATCAACGGAAGACGACAATGCTGCCGTTGCATATGATGTCGCCGAGAAAGACGAATCTGTGATAGAAAACAATGGCAATCACATCCTTCATGGAAAACTCAATAGTCCTGTAAGTATGGAAGAGACAGACGCTACGGATAAAGATCAGAATGATACGGTGGATGGGGATTGTACTGCAAAGAGGGAGACTAAGCCGACATTGTCACTCGCCTTATGCAAACAACTTCCTGACGATGACCAGCTCTCCCCTTTGCGTGATATTTCACCATCTCCAATTCCTAGGACTACAACCGTGACAAGTCCAGTTGTGCGATCTCGTTTTATATCAGATCCTACTCCCTTGGACATCACAGTCTACAAAACACATTCCATTGACTTGCCTGAAGCAAATCGATCACCTATCTCGCGTAACTCCAATGTATCCAACAGATCAGATATGTCCTGGTATTCTGAAGATTGTGGATGGGACTCAGATGAGTTTGACAACAGTGATGATGAAACTTCTCTTCTGGATAGCACCAAGGAAGACAAGGAGGTAATTGTCACTTCCCGCTTGAATCACATCAGTATGTTGCCATCCAGGTTGATGATGAATTTGAAATTCAATGGCAGCACTGTAATGCAAGTAACAATGCCTCAGAGCTAGGGAGCTCTCCCGATATGTGCTGTCTGTTTTAAGATTCGCTCAATATGTGTGCCGTTACTGGTATCTGTTTATTGTCGCATACAAGTAATTATTCCGTCATAATTAAGTTAGTTAAACTCCATCACCATAAATATCCATCCCAGTATAATAAGTGATTTTGGCCTTGGTGTTTGGTTGGTGAGAGGACCATTGGCTGCTATGCACTGATACTGCTGTGGATATTGATGCTGCTTTAATGCTGCTGCTGCTGCTTGCAAACCTGTCACATGCCCTCAACCAAGCATCAGTCACACTGATAAACAGTGGAAGGAGTAATAAATGTGTTAATAATTATGTTAAAGTACATGGTATCATCAAGAGGTTACTAGGAAGAGGGTGGGTGGGGATTGATTAGCAAGACAAGAGAATAGTGGATAGCTACATCACGAGCAAATAGCAATGACTAGCATGGAGTCAGACCAAAGCTAAAATGGGAGTTACCGGTGATCCCTGAGACTAGGGCCCAGGCTCCCTTTCTGAAATGCTGCCACACAGGTGTTGTGAGTTTATGCTCGCTTAGATTTCATATAACCGCATTAAATACCTGCTATCTGTTGCAGAACGACTCTGGAGTGGACAAGAAAATTTTCAACATTGTCAATGAGATTTTAACGACGGAGAGAACGTAAGTTTATGTTGATTTGCTTGTCTTCTCATCGTTACTCAAGTCTCTATAATATGTGTCAACTTGACATTGGCTGACGGCGATTGACTTAATGTCAAACTGCAGCATCATGAGATAATCAATCGCCTGTCAGATTATGTTGCATTTTAATTCTATGCCTTTTCAGCGTCTACTGGTTTTTGCTACCCCACTCAGCAATGTCCATTTGCTCTTTATCAATAGATTTAATATAATAATAATAGTTCAATTCAGTTTCATTTGCTTGATGATTGGCTATTGGTTAATTTGGTTGATCTCTGGTGATGATTGGATGAATTATGACAATGGAACATTCTTCACTTTCTGTTCACAGGTATGTGCGGCGATTGCATTTGTTGGACAAGGTATTTCCTTCTCTGCTATCATCTGAGATCATTTTGCAATATATAATAATAAAGAATAATAATACTAATAATCAAAATAATAATAATTAAACTCATCATCAGAATTAAGATGTCTTGGCATCGGTTGTTGGTTTGGTGGAAAGAGCTGCTTTCCCGCAAATAGCAGAAATCAAGATAGCAAACCTGTCACCACAACCAAGCACCAGGCACAGTGCTAAGTCAGTGGAATTCCTATTACTACCTGCGAATAGATTTGAAGGAGAGGCAAGGTGGGGAAATTCCTAGCATCCCAACCATATTTATTGTGGTGCAAGACCTAATATTGTTTGCGATTCGCAGCCAATGCACATATTCTGCTCAAGCAAATTTTCCGGCATATCGCAGGCAGTGGCAAAGGCAAGGAACTACTGCTCACGCCCCACCATCCAAGCCATTTTCTTGGCAATGAGATTGGCTGCAAGAACCCACTGTCTAACGACACACCTCGCCAGTTGTGCCAGTGCCACAGTGAGACTAGCCTTGATTACAATTCCATAGCATATTATAACTAAAGTGGTGTGAATTTGACTTCATCTAAATTACATTTAGCTATACTATAATATAATTAATGACTTACATATTAGAAGAAGTACTTACATATTAGAAGAAGTACTTAATCGACCACTCTTTATAGTTGGAAAGCTCATGCAGCTGCTGTGCCATAGGATGTGCTTTGTACTCAAGATTGTTGCTCATCTCCGCCATGAACTTGGACCATTCCATTGCAAAAGACAACTGACCCCTAGGGGGTGGTTGTGGCTCCCTGTAGGTCGTTTAGAATGTCTCTTCTGTTGTTCACGTGATCCTTACATCTGTTTACTTAATTGATTTTCCAGATCTTTTACGATAAGCTGCTTCTTGAAGCCAAGAAGAATGGTTCTGTGCAAGAGAAGACTGTCCATGAGGTCTTCTCAAACCTTTCACCAATAGCGGACTTTCATACGCAGATTCTGTTGCCAGATTTGGAAAGCAGAATGACGTCATGGTGTGTTTTAATTATTTATTGGTAGCCATGGCAGCCAAATCATAGCAATTGCCAGACCATTTTCCAAATGTAAACTTGTAGGCCAACTTTTAGGTGACGCAGTATCAAGTGAACGTGAATAAGTCGAAGAGACGAAGACCACTTCAGTTTGCAAACCAACCTCTGTGAATATCCATTATTTTAACCTCGCTATCTTTGACTGTGAAACCATGGTGATGTTTATTACGAGGTTGTCCTGTGAATGTGTCTAGGCCTATGAATCGTAATCAAACTGCTGGTCAGTCTCATCTATGGACTTTGGACAGGCAACGGCAACTCTGTCTCATTGCGATGTCTGTCTCACTATGGTGTCTGTCTTTTGTTCCTTCGTGAACACTTTGAGTCCTTTGCGAACGGCATTTGATAATTTGTTTCATCCATCTTAGGTCTTCAAATGCTAAGATTGGTGACATCTTTCGCACTCTTGGCCATTGCTTGAAGGTATTGGCACTGAGACCTCTGCAGCTTAGTGACGTAGCATTGAAATCCCTTTGAGGTGACGTCATTCCCATTCTCTTTTCATTTCAGCTCTATTCTCACTACGTTGCAAATTTCGACAACGCAAGCAAAGTTCTAAATTCTGCGATGAAGAAGTCGCCAAAGTTCAGCGCAGTCATTGAAGAAATCCAGGTAAGTACGTTTGTTGATCAGTTGAGCTCCAGCAGCATGGTATGATGGTTTGCCATCAATTCTTGAATCAGCCATCATGTGGACAAAATGCAATCTGTTTACTTCGTAATACTATGTTGATCTTACTGCGCTTTGCAGCGTCTGCCTGAGTCTGAAAACTTGTCATTACAACATCACATGTTGGAACCAATCCAAAGAGTTCCAAGATACAAGCTACTGTTGACTGGTAAGCGAACGATTGCCTGCATTCTATTGCGCTCGTGTGTCAATAGGGTTGTCAGTGTATGCGATAGTGCTGCTGACCTCAGCTGATCTCTGTCTGCCCCTTAAGAAGCACAAAGCACCAGGCGAATGACAAGCTATAGTAACACAGCAACGTACCCCTCCAGGAAGGCTAGCATATCTGGCAACGGGCCTGATTGTATTGTATTCTAAAGGGAACACAATTACCCTTAATGTCATCATGATTTCCCTGTCACAAATCATGATATTAATTGTTAGCGGAGATGATATTGATGGAGTCTCAATGATTGCAATGGCCCCGATGGGTTGTCATGGCAATGTGGGTTGATTAAAAAGCGCCTTCTGATTTGATTTATGTTTTGCTTTGATGCAGATTATCTGAAGCGTTTACCAGAAGATTCCGCCGACCGAGAAGAAGCAGAAGGTACTGGCCAAGTCAGTGTTGATTTAGAGATGCAGTGAGTTGTTGGATGGAGTGACCATCCTCTTAGCGGAGCCCCCGCCGCCCCTGCCCCAATTCAACATAGATGAGTATGCTCCTTGTGGGTTTGATGTGGATGCGATCAGACCCCTTTTGCAGTCGTCTAGAGACTAGTGGTATCAACGGAAGGGGCAGGAAGTGGAAGTGCTGTTGAATTGTAGCAAATAGCAGTAAGAACATTGGTATTGTGATCCGACCTGGAATCTGTTTGTGTTTGGCGATGCATAAATGGTGACGCCCAAACAGGATGTGGACTGGTACGAGAAGGCGGCCATCGTGTATGCGCGTGCGTACTAGCAGTGATAATGCCATGGCTTTGGACGCTGTTCTGTACAAACCTAAGCTGAAGTTAGGAACCGTGGAATGCCATTGATCAACTAGACAAGCGCTTAATACATTATGACAACCTTGCCCTTATGCCAGGCCAGTAGTCGATTTGGTGAATTCAGTCGCTGCTTAATATGCTTAAGGATGCGAGAACCGTAAAAGAGCCAGGTCGTCCATATGGCTGATGGCAATGAGGATGCACCGAAGGGAGGGCGCGGAATGAACTGAGTGGTTCTGGTGATCATTGTCAATTTCAAATCACCTTACTACACTGAAGCGGAGTGAAGCCCGAAGGGAACAGGGCTCTCAGCTATGTTTATAAGTGTTAGGTTTCACAAGCAAGAAGTCGTCACCCTTGATGTTTCCATCGTAGAATCCTTGGTTGTGATCTCAAAGGCAGCCGAGCACGCCAATGACAGCATGAAACACATGGTAAGCCACTCCACCGTGTAATGTCATGTTCACTGCGGGTTGTGTGCTGTGCGTCCAACTGAACCAATGAACACTGCTTCTGATTTCAGGATAAATTTAAGAAACTGCTTGAGTTACAAGACAGAATCACCGAAGGCCTCCACGGCGAAACTCTCGTGACGGCCAGCAGGGTGAGATGGAAGTCATGTGTGTTGCCATGGCATCGATTGAATTCATCTGAGCCTTGTCCTTCTGCTTGGTGAAGCATGTGACGGATCATGTGTTTACAAATCGTGTTTGTTTGCGATGAATAGGTGTTTGTCAAGGAAGGTGACGTCAGCAAGATCGCTGCTCGGAGTGACCATCGCATGCCAAGGACGCTTCTGCTGGTGAGCAATGACGTCATCATCGCCATGCAGTTCAAAAGAATTAACTGACTTGTTCCTTCTACTACAGAAAACAGCCCATCTGTCTAATTGGTTAATTGTCATAGAAACCATGAAGCAATGTAATGCATTTAATTCAAGTCATTCTCCCAAATATCTTAACAATGCCCAGTCGAATGAGGAAACCAAACAGAAAGAATCGAACCTTTTGTTTTCTGCTCATTCTTGGAATGAATTGCTTTGTGGAACATTCTATTTGATCCCACGTGAGACTATTTCTTCTTTGGATTGTTTTCAGTAGGCCATTGTCTTTGATCGTATTATTAGTAGATCTTCATCTGATATGATTTTGTTTTCTATGGTTCTGTATCATTGATTTTGTATGTATCTTATTGTTTATATCAGACACCTTTATTGAGTAATATTGATAATGAAATACAATTCGCATGGCATCAGTCCACGTCAGTCTGACAAACACATCTACCCTGTGTCACGGCGTGGCAAAATAGACAGAGATGAACTATGAAGCGATGTTATGAGTAATGTGACATCAGATTCATCGCCAGTAGGATTCAAACATCTGAAGATCCTCAAGAATGACGTAGCGACACAATCCGCCCATCTACGACCAAAACTTCGACCTATCCGACGAAATCAACCGGATGAATGTGCCTAACATTTGATGTGATTGCGCGACTCTAAATATCTCTGACCGTTGTTGCTAGACATGACAGACACAGTGTCACACGTTTGATTTTGACGATCAGGATAACCTGACCTTCCAATACGTTTAAATGACTTGCATTATTAGCTAATATTCAATGGCTGCCTTGGCGTTTTCGCTGCTGTTTAGGTGCGGTGCAGTATAATGGCGGTCGTTTGTTGTTTGTGCATTTCAGTTCAACGATGTCCTGTTGTGCTGCAGTAAAGTATCAACGACAGGAAAGTTAAAAGTGAAACAAATTATGGACATGGACGGCATGATGCTGCAAGATGGCGTCGAAGTGGACCTGGCTGAGAAATTCGCTTTTCGCGTTCGCAGTCGACAGCGCGTGTTGGACCTGGCCGTATCGAACGACGAGGACAAGCACGATTGGCTGAACGCCGTTGCCAAGAGCATCGCTGATTACGCTGAAAAGCGCGGGCCGACTAGGAAGCCGCTGGACGACGAACTCGTGGGCTTGGAGAAGGGCAACAGCTTACAGATCGGTCTCATCGCTCCCGTTTGGGTCAAAGACGACGATGTATCGATGTGCATGCTGTGTGCGTCGCGCTTTTGGCTGGCAAATCGCAGGCATCACTGTCGAGGCTGCGGACGGGTGAGGACCCATTTGCAATGGTCACGCGCGCTGCCAGATTGTGCTTTCGTTCCTTAACTGTTATTCTGCTCCTTCGGTAGGCGTGTTGCGAGAATTGCTCAAAGTACAAAGCTGCCCTCCCCTACGCCGACAATGCGCTGAAGCGGGTCTGTTACTCTTGCCACAAGAAGCTCGCCAATGAACAAGTGATCGCCCCACCCCCGTCCAGGAACCTGTCGACCCTCAGGCGAGATAAACGCAAAAGAAACTCCAACATTCCGGCGTTCGTCTCTGGCGAGTTGCTATGGAAGCAGCCAAACAAAGGATGGACGCGCGATTGGTTTGCATTGCTCTCTGACTTCGTATTGTACGCGCATCGCAAGAAGCAGGTTTGTTCGACCAGGCCGAGATTTAGAGTGACCGCGTGAACTCGAGACCATGATGATGGCGGCGATTGCATTGACATCCTTCTGTCTCGTTTCAGGACGTGAAAGCCTTCTTCACATTGCCCATTCCGGGCTGGACGATTGAACCTGTTACCCAGGTAACGCGAAACAATTCCCTTCCCTCTCGCTTTCACTTGTTAAGACTTGCTTCGCTTCTCGGATTGGCCCCTCACTGATGACGTAGGCTGGTAGAACCCAGACTGATACTCTCAAGCCAGAGCTGCCATTTTTGTAGTTGGTCACGTGATGTAATGAACTGGTCACGAGCGAAGGCGTAGTATGTTAATGCTGTTGATTAATCTCAACTAGCGATTGCTGTTCGGATTCCCTGACTGAAATTGGACAACGGATAACACGTAATTCCGCAAAGCGAACCATCTATTCTTGGCTAACTACAAGCTACCTCGTACGTTTGGTTCAGTTTGATTTGAAATACATGGAAATGTCCAGAGGGAAATCAAATTCCATATTTCTCTCCTTTACACCCGCGCAGTCATTTCTGAATGCAAAACATTGGTAAAGGGGAAAACGGGCGCTTGGCGTTAAAGGGCCTTTATTAACCGGCAGCCTTTGCGCGCTCACTATCTTGCTCTGACAACAGATCGCCTGCAGCTCAGTCAAAGTTAGAATTATTCAACATCAAAAACTTCGATCTATGGAATTGATTCATTGCGATCGGGCAAAATAATTTCAGAGCTTGTTGTACCAGGAATAGACATTGTGGTCTTTCGTACTTCTGTCTCTTTTTGGCTATTTTGAATGATTGTTCTTTGTGACGTCGATGGGAGATCCCGGTGTATTTCTTACAAGAACAAGACAGCCCTTGAGAATGTTTAGCTACTGGTGGCTGGTTGTTGAGATCCTGTTCATGCATGCCTTGTTTGATCACGAAGGTCATCTAAATACTTGAGTAGTTCCTTGTTTTACAATGCGGCAAATTCTCTCCTCGCTTGCACTGATTTATTACTTTAACGAAAGGTTTTTCTTGTCTCGAAGCAGCGGATTGCGCCTAAACAACAGCGAACGGCCGCACAGGCTGCCGGTTAATGAAGGTTCTTTAATCTTCCTTCAAGCAGCATGTCAGTGAGATCATTAATTAATATTTAGCGTTCTAACACCATCCTTCCTTGCCGTATTTAATGCACAACAATGCTGGCTGCGTTTCTAATAATTATATGCAATATTTCCTAACATTGACGACTGATACGAAGGCTTCAATCGTAATTGCGCGAGCAGCAAGACATAGAATGATCTTCTTCGCCGCCTATAGATTGTTGTTGTTTCTATTTCGTGTTTAGGGCGAGGAACTCGAAGGGGATCGCCAGCACGTGTTTAAACTTCACCATCAGAACAAGAGGGAAAGGACGTATTATTTCGAAGCAGACGACAAAGAGACGAACGATCGGTGAGAAGACGGCCATCCTGCGGACAATCGGCGGCCATGTTGCTTTAAAGCGCAAGCCGATGCTACGATGGGACGGGCGGGTGCGCGGGCGACGAAGCCACGTGGTTATACTTCCATTTCTTTGGCGGCTTGACAGAGGGGTTCGTAAGACAGATCGTGCCTGTTTCGCGAACAATTCTGTAAACTTTGGGACTCTGTCTTGCGTCCCGCTTGACCTGACAGATTGCTTATTTGGTAAACAAATTCATCTGCTGTAAATAATTACATAAATGTTCGTACGCTGCAGTGAACTGCTCATTCACTAGGACGAAAAGGGGATTTTGAGCTGATGTGTTGTTTGCTTGCAATCTGTTCTGCTTTCCCTTTAATAATTACATTGTTTACCAAACTAACGCGTTGGGTTTGTTGTTTTCAGGTGGCTGGAAGCCCTGACTTACGCGTCGAGAGCAGAAATTCCTCCGAGTGCTCAAATCGTAGAAGAATTTCTTGGTGAATCATTTTGATTTTAAATTCGAGTGTTACTGAAGAACCAGCAGACGTTGTATAGCTGAAATTGAACATTTTGATAACGAATTTGTATATAACAATAACCTCGCACGAGTTTTGTAGCGTCAGTAGTTTTACTGGAAATTGGAAAGAGGATTTATATTTTTCTTACGACAAACAACATAGTTATTTCTATCTTCCAACGACAACATTTTGCGTTCTACAGTTTGCAATCATCACATTTCATCAGCGCATCCATTCACACGTATTTTGCACACCAAATGGTAGATTCCATCAAAATGTTTCATTAATGGTGCCCAGCAGCTTCTTAATTATAAATATCTGCCGATGATTTTATTGCAAGGAAGTGTTGTTTCGAGACATGAAGTAAGGACAAGCAGCAGCAGAGTTTGGCGACAGGCGCGTCATATCCACCCTTTGTCCGTCCATCTATCGATATGCTATGACTGTGTTTCTAAGCCGTTCTAAGTACTGTCTCATTGTTGGAAGTGCAATCGAACAGTTGTCAAGAATCGTCCGTTGCTAAGCTTCCAATTCCAGTGACTAGTATTGGGTCAAGCACAATATTCAACTGTAAGCGTGAATTCATAATCAGCCATTGGATTCTAACTTGCTTGCATTGGCTGTCAAGGTAACACGCCTCTCTGGCTATCACGAATGACCCCGTCTGCCTCGGTTACATGTCGCAGTGGGTGACAAACAAATAGCATTGTATAATAATGTATCATAATTTGAGTCACGTGATCTTCAATGTCTCGACTTCAGTCAATCTTATCCATCCTTGTCTCATTTTGAGGCAGCTGGTCTATCGCGGGTTTGAGCAAAGCAAACACACTGTCCTCCTCTTGTCTCTGGTTGTCGACAATTGAGCATTGGACATCTGTCGGTGGCTTCAGCTTTCAGTTGGCGCTGAACAGGGCGCCGTGCGTTATCTTGTTATTGTCTCGCTCAGTCTGCAACGCAATCGGATTGGCTTGCGATCTGCTTGACGGACAGGTGACTGACCTCGGCGGGCAACGCGACATTAGCGCGGGCGGGCGGTCGTAGTGAGGCAGTCAGTGCTGGGACGGCACGCGGGCAGGTCGCATGGCTGCTTCGCTCCGGCGCGTCTCATCGACCGTGCAACGACGTAAGCTAGCCACGGCGGCCGACAGATCGTCACCCAAAACAATCGTACGCAAGATCTCTTTGCCGAACTACCTGCCGTCCACCGCCGCCGCCACGACAGAATCTGATGCGAGCCGAGAAGAAGAGCAGAAAGAGGCGACGAACCGTCGGAGATCAACCAATAGTCCACCAGCGACGGAGCAACTTACAGCACGGTCAAACGAACAACAGCAGCCAGTCAGACATCACGGACACATCATCATCTCTCAAACACAACAACATCCGAGGAGGCAGCAGCCGATAAAGATAGACGCAGACTTCGATGAGGAAAGATGGCTGCCCACCGTGAAATTAAAACTGAACTCATTGCGGCTATTGCTGATTGAATACGAGCACGCGGTTGAGTTGGCCATCGCGCTGCCCGTCATTCTCATAGCACTGTACATCATTCTGATCGAAGGGAGGAGCATCATGTGAACGCAAGGTATGTGTAGCCATAGCAACAGCTAAGGCATGGTGCGTCTCACTTGGATCGTTCTTGTGGCAGTGTGACGTAGCCGTTCTTGGCAAGGACTTGGCCGATGTTGATTGATACATTGTCACTGCTATCGAATAACTCCAGAACGAGAATACCATCTGGATACCTAGCAAGAAAAAGAGGTTCTACTAAAGCAAGTGCGTAAAGATCATTGCTCTATTGAACAACTGTGCGGAGGAAATTGAACGTGCTTCAAGCAGCAGCCATCATCGTAGGCTGACCAGCAAGTTGAATGTCTATGCCACTTGCACAGTTTCAACATCATCTTACTTGACTGAATATGGTGCTCCCGTTGCGCATGCGCCGGTGCTACTTACCTGCCCGTCACGCGTGCCACAAGAACCTTGTCTGCCGTCAGCTCATCAAATGCGTCCCTGTGAGATATATAGAAACAGCACCGACCAATAAGAGCACTGATATATCAAGCACACATTCATAAGCCTCTTATACGATGCATAGAAGACACCAAGAAAGACATGTAGTCAAATCATTGCAACGAAGACAACGCAGGAACTGGCTTAAGGGTTCGTCCGATGCGCTCGAGAGAGCAAATGTCATAATTTAGTTGCAGAAGTAAAGCGAGAGACTTCCAGTGCTAAAAACATGAATGCTCACACGAACGATGGCGTAGATGAATGGAGCGCACAGCGGAGTGGCACATCCCCTTCGGTTGAGTTTCCCACGACATAGTTGGCACCACGTGACTGGAATGGCAAAGGTCATCTAGGTTCGCCACAACAACGGCCTTCCATTCGATTCAAGTTATTCATACGCACGCCAGCCCATAACTAACAGCATCATAGTGACGTCATGTGATGGCTGTGTGCCCATACGTGTGTCGCTTGGAGTCTGGTCGTCTCACTTGTATGCGGATCGGCGTGTCTCACTCTGATGTCACTGTCTCATTCCTATGTTAATAAAAGGCATCCGCCATCTGCTCTGAAATACATCCAATCTCTGCACAGGAGGAGTGTTGAATATTTTGCACAAACAAACGACATTAAATAAGAAGCCACAGTGGCACACAGCAATCTACACAACAACGTCACGGCGGCGGTCAATGAAACCAACGAACAAGCTGTTTGCAACTCCTTGACCAACGCAGAAACCATCGTACTTCAACAGATGACAGCACTTCAATTTCACCAGTAAATGTGACGAACAATGAAAATGAGGACGTCTTTCCAATTGGCCGATTGTTTGGCATAATTTAGATTGGAGCTGCAGTCAGGCTGCATGAGTGTGATGGTGATTGGACTAGGGTGATCAGAGGGCAGCCCAATCACTCATCTTGGCACACTGATCCTTGCAATCTCAGATCATCCATTTAGTTCAGTGAGATCAGCGTAACTTACGTCAAGTCAGACCTTTCAGTAGACACATACAGTATGCCCAGCAGTAAGTCACACAAACACACACAGGTGTTGAAAATCAGACGAAACAACATGGCGGCAAGCTGCGGAGGGCTGCGGCAACAGGCAACGGGAATTTGACAGTGCAGTGGTAACGAAGGCCTGGTCCGGCTCCCATTTCAACGCATGACTAGCAACGGTGGCACAACATGCGAGTGGTTGAAATAACGTTGTTATGGCGACTTACTTGGCCTGTGTGGTGAACTTGTTATTCCCAGTCACCATGGTTGCGTTGGCAAGAAAACACTCCACCGCCTGTGCGTCAAGGTGGACGAAATCCCGCAAGAGGCGTCTCGTGTCCTTTGCTTTGACAGTCTCGCAGTTGCCATAGTCGATGAAGAACACCTGAACGAGGGTCATTCATGATGGTCATAAGCACACGCACGAGATCAACAAAATCCAGATTCATGTGAATTATGTTAACAAAGCGAACTATTCTAGTACACCTCGTGGCGGTGGCTACTGCTTAAATGCAATGACTCAATTATAAATGCTGATGGTGAGAAGACCGCTGATGGTCATAACGTACACATATCCAAACGACTTGCACGTCAATTATTGTATTCGTACTTTGTACTGTTCCTCTGAAACGTCAATCACTCTAGCGCGGTACCACAGGCCATCCTTCGAGAAACGCGCCGCCAACAATTCGCCGCAAGCGGGCAAAGCGATGGCGCTGTTATTGTGGAAGTCCTTTCCTCCATACGCGAGGCTACAAACGATAGAAACAAGGAAGATAGTGCGAAGGAAGTGTATGGCTCTTACGACCACGTGCTTACAATGATGATCGAAGGGAAACGCACCGCATGTTCTCCTGCAGGGCTTCTAGCTCATTTGCATTCTCGTCTTCTTTCGACGAAGAGGAGCCTGGTGAAGAGCACGAAAATATACTAAAGGACAAAATCACTATGACAACGCACATCGCAACAATGGCATCTAAAGCACGACATTATTCCACTCCTGCACTTCAAGTTCTATGTTTGCTTTGAGCTAACGCATTGTATTTAACGCCATTTAATGTGTCATTTTAATGTCCTCACTCATTGACGGTGCATCTGGAGCAGCCAGGGGCTTAATGACCGTCGCTTGTAAATATAGCGAACGCAAATTTGTATTCGACGGCCACACCTTTGAAAATGATGCTCTGAAGCGGAGCAGTGCCAAGAGGGAATTGCACCCAGAAATGAGTGACGTTGAAAAATGACGTCACTGTGACTGCCACCCACGTATCCGGTTCCGGTAGGCCGATGCTCGTGATCGTCTTTGTGCAGAACACTTCGACGTTTTGCACCGGAATGTCCTCTAAAAGAAATACCAAGGGAGCAATAAAATGAGAATTTGCGTATATAATGTATGCTGCGTTTTAATTTATGTTGCATTATTACCTGGTCGGCTATGGTCGAAAGGGCACTCGGATCCTCTCCAGCAGACTTTGTTTGCTGCGTAGAAACGGCATATCTTTCGATTGGACAAAACTGCAACAGACACCAGGAGAGATCTCACTGACACCGCCAAGGGATGAACTCAAGCCACGTGACCGAACCCTCAAGCGCCTCCGTCGTCTGTACTCACCCATACTTCCCATGGCAACGGCAGCGTCGTCTACGTTCAAGTTGTATCGATTGCGATCGGATTCGTATTCAGCTGCCATCGGGTCCCATGCGTCGACTGCTGTGGAGGTTGGACCCGAGCAGTCGCCATCGCCATTGCTAGGCAACAGACCTGAACAATGCAAAGATCATCATCAACACAAGAAATGAGTCATTCTCTCAAACTGCAACATTTGTCATCGACAGACAACTCCTTCAGCCGTCATTATCATGCGACTAGATTCGATGAAGCGTGCTGTCTGCCAGGGGCGTTGGATGTTTCATTTGCTTGTGACATTGTAAGCAACATCAATCTAACCAGATGCAACAATCCACAATGTCCATCTCTTGCGTTTGGTAATTCGTCACTCACCTCTCTCTGTGGATGGGTCATGCTTCCTCAGAACGGAAGACGCCGCGAGATGCTGCTCGACCATCAATTGATTAATGCAGATGTCTGAGTTACCGGAAGTGTCGTAGACATACAGCGCCATCGGGTTGTCGTCGGTCGTCGGTCGTTTCACTGAGACGACTAAAGGGCGGCCGTGCAGAGTCAGCTCTTTGAATTCCTCAATCGTCAATTTGCACCATTTACGATGTCGCTCGCTTTCCCCTTCCACGTTGTCTGAGCATGCGCTCGATCGCCCGTCGTCATCAGCATCTGCAGGGAGCAAATAATGAAGCAACACATGAACGGAGAGAAGCGCAACTGATAATATGGAAACTATTCAGCGACTGACTAAGTTCGCATCATCAATCGACGGTCATTCAATCTCGCTTCCATGGAATCATTGTCATGACAACAAGTGTCAAGGCAGCACCTATGAGAGTACGGTCTATTATGAGGCTTGAGGCGGGCTGACGCCATAGAAACACTCGCGACGTCCAAACGTCGTAGCAGCGTCCATGAGACGTCGTCATGACTCCTGTGTTGGCCGGGTGATCGCTGACCATCAATCTGTGCTTACCATTGCATAGTCGCTTTTGCATAATTTCTTTGCAACAATAACAACGAACGCCAGACCAGCCCCAATTAATTAGCTTTAAATCAACTAATTGGAAGGGCAATACTGATGAAAATAAATTACATCTCCACAATGCTGTTTGCCGCCAGCAGAAATGTCCGCGCTCATATCTACCGTCGAGGAATGCATCATAATATCAAATGCCATTAAATGACACAAGGATGACGTCATTTCAATGAATCAGCTCACCGTGGTCGTCGGCCTGTGGCAATGGATGAACGTCGGCAAGGCAACAGGGCGTCGTCTGAATTGGGAAATCGAAGAAACCCTCTAGGACGGGCAGCAGGGCGTCTCGCATCTTCCATTCTTCCGTGCCGTAGTCGACAAATAAGATGCGGTAGTCAACACCAATCACATCGGCCAGTGTGTCGCACACCTCCAGCACCAGCCCGCGGCACCAGCGGTCGTCGTCGAAACACTTGGCAATGACTGCTGACCCTTTGCAGATGACTTCATTCGAGGGCGGATGGCGACCGGCTGAAATACGAAACACACAGAAAGAGACGTAGCAGTTTGTTGGCGATGGTGAAACAAGACACAACAATCTGCAAGCGAGGCCCACCTTGCTCGTCATAGAACACGTTCAATCGATCGACGAACGCATCGAAGTCTACCAGGTCAGCCGTCAGCAGATGGACGTGGAAGCGACTCGGGCTAACAACGTGCGAGACGACAACCTTGCCAAATCCATTCTTCAAATGACACCAATCCTTCGTCTTGTATCGGTTGGTGAACGTGAACCCGAGGCTGGAATCTCCATTACATCTAAGCGGTAGCATCCATTGGTACCTTGAGCCAATCGGAGACGAGCTTTTCACTGAGCTGGCCGAAGATTGGTCACCTTCTGATGACTCCGCACCTGAAGTTAAAACAACCATCATTGCATGTGTCAGCTCGGCAGTGGTCCAACTGCACCAGTTTCCAGTTCCACGCGACAGCCCCGGCCAGGGGGTTGGGGGAGAGGGAGCATGATGGCACTACACGATGACTAATCATTTCTTATCAATTCTACGTCATCTATACGATTGCTTGCTTGAAGCGCACCTGTCATGGGCGAACGGTCTTCCCAAGTGATAGACGCTCCGTCAGTTGGTATACGATCACACGGCGACGCCATTTCGACCTGCTTCATCATGACAGCCAGATTGGCGTCGTCGACAAGGACTGCCAGATGGTCAGCCATATTGCACAGATACAAATCGACTACCAGATGCTGCTTCTCACAGCGCATGCGACTGAACACGGCCATCAGCATATCCTCAGACTGAACGAGGTCCGTCAGCCATTGCGTTGCTTCTGCACTCCAACTGTTGTGCAGCTTATCTGAGAAGACAAAGCTCATGCGAGATACACGATGAAACAGGACAACCTCACCAGTCGTCTTATAAAGTGCCACCATCACACAACGCGAATGGACTTATCACCAATCTCTGTTTCATTTTAGCCTCGATTTCATTCAATACTTGTGATCTGTATATTGAGCCTACGCAGCAATGTAAGGCCAGAGGTGACGTGAGTCTCAAAAACAAACGATCATCCTGTTTGAAACCCTACGCGTCATTTGATGACTTACGCAGATATCTTTGGGGATGTAATAGTGAGTAACTCTTACCTATGCTGAATGCGCTGTCATCCTTGAAGTGACACTCGGCGGGTTGGATACCACCCATCATGCAACAGGCAGCTTGCATTGGCATCTCCGCAAAACGACGATCCTCGGGCAGCGGTCGTAGGAACCTGGTTGACAATGACGTGGCAGCGTTGCCCTGATCAACGAACAGGACATCAACCCTCGTGTTCTGAAGCAGCGGATCTTCCAAACTTGAAACACTTGCTACATCTGAAGCATCAAATATCAAATAACATGCATTTGCCAAGACAAAGTTCAATGACATGGCTTGAGTGATCACGTGTATCAAATTAGGAGTTCGCTTTGTAGTGGATTCCTTGGGGGATGTACAATGGTAAGCGTGTGATTTTTATCCCTCAGTCTAATGAAGATACGTCTGTCCTCTCACTGCTACGATGCCGGATGTCCAGTGTAATTAGTGCATGTGGAGTGGAGGGAGGGTCAAGTGGGGTCATGACCAATTGCGTGGACATCATACAGCACCATTAATTTTCATTCAAACAACACTTACCTACGTGGCTGACGTCATCAGGGGATTCGTCCTTCACTGCAGTGACAATGGCGCGATACCACGTGTCATCCAGCGGTGACTTTGCACAGCAGCAATCCCCAACCGACGGCACGTGATTGATGCCCCCTTTGTAGCCCTGCGCGGCTTCTTTGGCGAACAATATGCTGCCGAGTTAAACCAACCTCACTGTTATTAATCATAGAAGAATGTAATATCGGCCATGCGATGATCGTCTCCTGAGGGCAGCCGAAAGACTGCAGTGGCCACGAGACAAAAGAACGACATGGAGGGCTTCTTACAGACATTCATCGGCACAAAAAGGTCAATTTACAGTGACCCCCTTTAATCTGATCGTCAATAACCGGTTTCCTTGTATTTCGTTACAGCTTCCCATCATTGTTGCAGTAGGAATTAGTCAGCAGTACAGTAATCCATTTGCTCGGTGATTTCTTGAGTAATTAACTGTTCTCTTTATCAAAGGGCTGCGGCCAAGCACGCATAGGCAGTTGAGATGGACAACATCACCATGCAGTCGTTGAAGTACAAATGCCATTGCTTGCCTCCTCCCCGCCCGCCCCTCCGTGTTACCATTCATCATCATCATCATCATATATTTTATTTATTCTCGCATATTACTGGAGAAGGAGAACTCCAATCCCCA
>OFHS01001518.1:0-17520 GCA_900245855.1 Calvadosia cruxmelitensis
ATAAAGCAGTATGAAAATGGAGTATGGTAACGCCTCGGGGCTCACTTCCCGAACGCGTCCAATGATGATGACCTTTGGGACCTAAGGAAAATGACCTTTATAGACAGGTGGCCTTTCTGTCCAGGTTGATTTCTATAGAAAGCGCCAATTACGGGTTATGAAGAGTGGCCTCTATACACAGGTGGCTGCTTTATAGAGGTAACCGCTAATACAGGTTTGACTGTAGTAGAAAGTATACAGAGATATAGCGTTTGACAGTAAATATATCAATGATTGTGTGCGCTGGTGGTCCTGGAACAGGTAGACATGGCAACAATTTCCACAATATAATCACGTGCAACTTGTACCTTCCTGTTTTGTATGATTTGATTAATGGATAAATGTCATGCTCAACACTCGAGGCTAGACATTCAATTGTTTTGCTGATGGCATTTGAAAGCTTCTCTCCAAGAATCGTCCAAGGGTCATCCTGGGTGACATCCTCATCTTGGTCATCGTCAGTTCCAGCATCGTGTTGTTGCTCTCTTGCTGCGCCAATAAGCAGGAACAACTGAACGAAAACAAGGAAACAAATGTTGCAGTAGATCAAATCTTTATTATCACCAATAAATTCACCGTCACACATACTAACCGTAACTGTAAAAGTTAATGTACAGTGTAACTCGGTTAATATCACACCCTCGGGAAAATTGTAAAACGTGATATTATCCGAGTCGTAACAATAACCGAGTCTCATACTCAGACCTCTAATTTTCCAGAAACAGCTCAAACAATAGCAAAAGCGGGCCATAAAACAGCAAATTCTTTATCAACATCAAATAGAGCTATTATGCAGAGATTTTAGCAACACAAGACTCATTTTCTTGTATTTGTCACGCTCAATAAAGCAAACACAATGAAAAACACTTCATCAAATTTTCCTTTCACAACAATTACGGCGCCTATAAATTCAAGCAAGGCAGCAAATCACGGAAAGTGTGACAATAAACGAGTGTAATCATAAAAATCCTTTGGAAATCGGTGATAATAACCGAGACGTGATAATATCCGAGGTGATATTAACCGAGTTATACTATACACTTATTCACCGTCACACATATTTAACTCCCCAAGTTAATGTATAACACTCACAATAAAATTAAGGCAATATCTCCTGTATATTGGCAATCACAGAAACTAATGTACTCAAGTAAATCATTTGACAAGATCATGCAAAATTCACTTTGATGACTAATGCAGCTGGCCAACACACTGTCAACCTGTCCTAGGGACCATTCAAAACTGTCAGCAAACGGCAGGTGTCCTTTTAGAAAAGACGTCCGTCAAGGCAGGTTTGACTGTACACAGCAGCCACCTGTCTATGAAGGTCATTTTCCTTGGGTCCAAAAGGTGACCACTATAGAAAGGTTTCAATGTACCTGCTTAAAATAAAATAAGTTTGCAAATCTACAGCTTTAAACCACATTGTCTCATGACACAGTTGATCTATTGGTCATTACTGTAATTGGTTGGAAAAAGCCAAAAAGTCATATCATTAGCATGGTAAACCATTAAAGTGATACTAACACTGGTCTCTTTCCAGTCTTCCAGCACATTGGAGATATATTGCATTCCATTTACAGCTGGGATGACAGCGTCTCGGTCAATATTCTTGTCACTTTGAGGGAGCAACTCACACACCCTCGTTACAAACTGATCCAAGAGCAGCGCTTGCAGATCTGAAAACTGAACTTGTGCCTTTGAATCTGCTAGTTGTTGATATCGGTCTAGGAATGAAATGAGCAGCTACGTTTACAACTGGCCATGATGAACACATGTAGGAGTACTCAATAAACGATAATAATAATCAGACGATCTGGAAGATATCATCGGCAAACCACCTGACATGAGATGAAGATCGGTGATGAAATTGTCAACACATTGCGGCACTTTGAAACCACAATCCAGCGATGGATCTTTGATCTTCAGTTCCCATGCTCCATCAGCGTTAAGAAAACTATCAATATCTTGTAAAAAGCCTGCAAGACACGAACTAAAATATAAGAAATCATACAATATAGTGTTATGCTTGAGAGGATGGCGACATTGAGGAGACACATGATTGCATGTGTGAGCGGCAACAAGCCCAAGCTCAAGTGATTATAATTGGACAAGACACGTTGACATAGTACGAGTGACAACAGCACATGTGCAGACATCAGTGACGTTGACATTGATTAGCATAATTAAGAATATACAACATATAGGACATCGATCCTTTGCGTTAGGATTTAAAGTTAGGGTCATCCTCGCTTTCCAGACCTAATTAACTGATCACTCAGTTATTTCCATGAATAAACTATAAGCATGAACAAGCTTTGCTTCATGAGACCGACGTTTCTGCTGCAAAGCCAAATGTACACAGTGTTGTGTTATGTTATATCATGTTAATGTTATGCAATCAGTTTTGTATTAGTACCCAGGCTCTAGAAGCCACGTTGCTTTTCAGGAAATACAACACACAGAATATTGCGACTGACAATGTATCTTCGTTGAGAACAGAAAGATTTCTCATATTGAAACAAACAGGCAACTACGTACAAAAAGGTATTACAGTGAAACCTGTCAATAACGGTCACCTCCGGGACCTGAGAAAAAAACCTTTACAGACAGGTGGCCTTTCTGTCCAGGTTCATTTCTATAGAAAGTATCATTTTGAGATTATGAAGAGTGGCCTATATACACAGGTGGCTGCTCTATAGAGGTGGCCGCTAATACAGGATTGACTATCCAAAATTTATTTGGAACTATTTCTTGAATTCGTAGAGAACTTTAGAATAATAAAATCTGTAGATATTGCTTAGTTTTAGAACAAATTGTAAATGAATTGAAATACGTACAAGCTTGCTCTATTTGAAGCCATCTTTGCAAATAACGTTGCTTGGTGAGAAGTGAGAGGCATTGGTTCTTCGCAGAATGACACGAGAAGAGTGAATCAAGTTCTTGCTCAAAGGACAGCACCTCATCAATCCAGTGTCCAAACAGTCCATCCTCATCGTCAACAATGATCGGCAACACTGACTGCAGCTTAGCAGCGCAAAGACCAACCAATGACCCAATGAAGTCATCCTGTTTAAACAGCAACATCCTTTCACTCACAGCTCTGGTATAATCGCAACAGCAGAATATCTTATGTTGAGGCACAAAAGATTACACAAATATTCAAATAAACCCGCATGAAAAACACTGTACACTTCTTGAAATGACGAGTAAAGTGTGGTGGCTGTGTAGTTCCTGTTGTTGTCACACGTATTGCTTGTCATGTTTCCGATTATCTTCCTGTATATTGTTCTCTTGTGTTAATCTCCTTGGTGTTAGTAATGTCATGCTGTTATGTCGTAGCCTAGAGATGCTGTATTCTGTAACGTAATTTAGTTCTGTCCGTGTCCTCGAGATGAGAAGTTGTTAGTTGTAAAGCTCGTCATGGTTACTGTCTCTGGGCGTGCCACGACATAAAGGAAGAAGTTGCTCCATTCTAGAGTAAAAGAATTTAACTATTCAAGGAAAATTTTCATCAGACATATTTTTATTGGTGTTAAGCAAGATATTGTGTTCCAATGCGTGAGAGGCTGTGATACAATGTGTCAATCTGTATCCAAATTTGGCAGTGGATCTTTCCTGTTTGTGTTCATTGTCCTGAGTGGCTTGGAAGGCTGGCAAATGATAAATCATAATGATCAACCACTATCGTTAAGCAACGCTACTTACATGTATTTTGTTGGCATCGACTTGTTCGCTATTACTGCCTCTGAAGAAAGACTTAAGTAGGTTTGAAAGCAACGGTACATGGTCGCGAAGCCAGTTGAGTACTTGAGTGAGAAACCACTCTGGCTGCAGAATAAAACAGACCAAGGTCAATTATGGGAAATTCACAACACAGCTTCCTTGCCCCCTGGTTACGATCTCGATCGACGGAGCTGGGTTAAGCTTAACCGTATTCGCACGGACGTTGGACGCTTTGGGGAAACAATGTATCAGTGGAATTTATGCGACCATCCCAGATGTGACTGCGGCTCCCCTGTTCAGTCAGCTGTGCACGTCATCGAGGCTTGTCCCATACACAAAGCACCACACAGCTTCTGTGGCATTGCTGCACTTGACCAACCTACACGGGACTGGCTGCAACAGCTGCCTTTTGGAACTGTGACTCTTTGTCATTGTATAAATCTTTTCTATTGCATTTTCGTAATCATACGCACGAACGAACGAACAACACAGGTCAACAGTTCCTACAGCAGCCAAATTTAATCATCATCTCCCCCTAAGTGCACCTCATAAAGAGCTAACACATGGGTTCGGTTAATGAGTGAGACCGTACCTTATCCAATTTGTTTGTTGCTTTTTCTCCGTAGAAATGGAATAAAAATCTGTTCTTGAATGGCAGCACAAGATTCTCAGTGAAAAACGAAAACTGTTGTGGTGCGCTATAGCATCCAAAAGACTCTCTGCATGTTTGGTCAAGGATATAATGTAACGACTAAAGCAACCAAACAATGTTATCATCATCGTATTCAGCATCAAGCTCACATTATCACAACCCACAAGTAAATCTTATTACTGTGAGTGACAACAAGGTCATGCAGAAAGGAGAGTGGAAATGTTTGTTTGTTTGTTTGCTTGTTTGTTTGCCTTTTCTTATTTTTGTGTGGAAATGATTGTTAAAAGTTCAGGGCTCGTGTTTTCTGATGTTTCTCTCATGTCTCCCAGTGTTTGTATCAAGGCAGGCAATCCAAACACATCTGCCAATATGGTAACCTTTTTATAAAACATTACATCGACTACTTCGTAGATTAATTAAGCAATTATTTATTTATGTTTCTGATTCAAGAGCCATTCTCCAAAAAAACTTCAATTTTCTCATCGAAAGCGCCAGTTTCTTGAGTTAAACCTACAAAAAGAACCAAACAATTTCTTTTCAAGAAATTTTCTTTGCTTGACGTCCGATTCGATCCCATGGGACGTTGGAAAATTTGTCAGCTGTGAGACAGATGTTTGTCTGGATTTCCAATAATGCTTCTCAGTCAATCAGATTGCAAGAAACTAATTGAATACAGTGAAACCTGACGGTCACCTCTGGGGCCTGAGAAAAATGACCTTTATAGACAGGTGGCCTTTCTGCCGAGGTTGGTTTCTATAGAAAGTTTCTATAGAAACCAACCTCGGCAGAAAGGCATTAGAAAGTGTCATTTTGGGGTTATGAAGAGTGGCCTTTATGTACAGGTGACTGTTCTATAGCAGTGGCCGCTAATACCTGTTTGACTTTATTTACAATGCAATATTCTAAGTTGATTGATCTGCACTTGTCTGAATTATTCATTAAAGATGTTGGACAGTGATTGTTAACTCTTGTCCTGCTATTGACGTATATATACGTTTTTGAAGCAAGTCAAAAGTAGCAACATATAACCAACCAGAAAGCTATTCCCTAGCAATCAGCCAATGAGCAATCTATAAAGCGATTTCAAGTCTTCATTCAACTAGTTTTGTAAGCAGGACAAGGGTTAAAGGATACAACTGATATAGGAGGCGAATGTTCTTCAACTGACCATCGACTTCTTGAGCAATGACGGCTGCTTCTGAGTTTGGAAGTGATCCGCCGCTAGTGATCAGTGGCCAATGAAGAGATGTCAAGACATTTTGCATCTGCCTGGAGATAACAGATGAACCCATGGAATATAATACTCTAATCTCGGCAATAAACATGCTTGCATAACTTGGTTAAATCAACACTATTAACGAAAATCATGTTCAATCCATGTTACTGTGATTTTGTCGTAACCTCGTTTGTTCATAGAAACGTCATGTTGTCACGTGTTGCTTGTCGCTAGTTGTTATGTAACTTTGTTGTCACGTGATATTTTGTGAATGGTTTCGTGTTGAATGTCACGTCTTGTCTTGATATTTGACCTCGTTAGTTGGTGTCTGTGGGTGTTGTTGCGTCCTTATTAGGCTAGATTTGTCAGTTCTGTCATGTGATGTATTTTGATTGGATACTTGTGATCGTACGATGTCAGGTGTCTGTAGTGTGTTCTGGTGGCTAGTGCCACGTTTTGGCACTCTTGCCGAGGCCGTCATCTTGTCCTGTTCTCCGTCTTGTCTCCACCTTGTGATGTAAGCTATTTGGTATTATATTTCCTTGTTAGTCAAACTTGTGTGATTTGATTTGTCTTGTTGTGATAAGTTCTTTGTTTTAGTCCGGCTTGAGTCAGTTTTGCTTAGTTATATCAAGCATTGTGTAACGTCCGACTACCAGCATTTCACTTGTTGTCTTAGATACAGTCCTACCCTCCTTAGTTAGTTTTAGCTTTTGTTTAGGGCGTTGCACTTTGTTTCAATTCATGTGAAAATCATGTTGTTGTTGTAGCCATCAGGTCTGGTTGGCCAACCCTTTTGGAGAGTGAAGCTGGAGAAGCACAGACACTCCTCCAGTTCCATGGTACGGTTTGCGCGAGGATCCAGTTGCCTGAACTCCATTTCGCCATCACCCTGTTGAAAGGGCTCCGGCCGCTCCAGCACCACGACGAGGATACGGTACCTCCAGAGCCTGAAAATCATGTGCAACACTTGGTGATCAAAAGAGTCCCTTTCACAGCTGTTCTTGTTCTGTTTCGAATTCAAATGTTTTCATCACACAGGTTTTCACATGCTGCTTATTATTCCACATGGTTTCACATGGTTTTCCATCTTCTGCGCTACGACACGAGGTGAGGTGAATGAGCAAGCTAGTATGGCAAGGACTATTAACCAAAGCAGTGTGACATCCATGAGAAAATCATGTGAAAACCTGTGTGAAAAGTGCCTTGTTCATATGTTTTGCGCTCTTTTCTAATTCACATGGTTTTTCAAATGGAGTTTGTTATTTCACATGGTTTTACGGATGGGGCTTCCCATTTCACAAGATTTTTGAATGATTTTCGCACATTTTTGGATTTATACTGAATTGGAATCAAGGAAATGGGAGACAATGAGCGACATGGAGTAGGCTGAAGCAGTATGCATACACTGCACAAAGAAAGATGGATGACAAAACCCAGAATGGCAAAATGCTGTTATGCTTAGGATGATCATGCCTGCCCCTGCGACAAAGGATTGTGGATCAAAAATTAACTGGGAAGGAAGTGTAGGAGATGTCTAGTTTGATTTAGAGCAAGAGAGTCTTTCGTTGACATTCTGCCTACTACGGCTTCTGAATAATTCTTGCAAATGAACCAAATACAGTTAAACGAGCAAGGAAATACCAAGAAGGCTTACAAATCTCATTTAGTGTTGCACAAACGCAAGCAGCACATCACTTGTTATGGCAACCCATACCTTGACACTCTCCTCGCCAGAACACTGTGCCAATGGTCCAACACATTGGTACAGTAATCAACTAAGTTTTTGCAAGAAGAAGACGACAATCCTTCAACAACACGGGCAAGATCGATGGAGACTTCCAGAGCGGAATAGATGCTATTTCCCAGAAGTTCATCGTGAATCTGTGAGCTGTAATCACAACAACGGCATTTGGATCAGCTTCTAAGTAAACAACCTATTTCTCTGGCAATTTGCCACTGATAGTATAAACAATGAGAGAACACGAATAAAAAGTCAATCAATCAACAATAACAGTCCAAAGCCATTTGAGATAAATGCTAGCTGACTTGTCACTGGGAAATGGTGTTGCATGAAGTGCATTCGACCGTACTCTTTTCAATGATTTTCAATTTCAGTGATTGTCCTTGGCTGTCAAAATCCCATAATACTAAACGCGCTATGTTGTCTGTCTGTCGGTCTGTGGTTCTGTAAGTGCCCTCGAAACGCGTCCTCCGTTGAGCTCTTCTCCGCCGAGACCATTACTTTTCCACACTTCCCTTTTACAAAAGTCGCTACAGGAAGGACGTTTTCTCTGAATGGGAGTAATCGCATGCTCTCCTTCTGGACAACCGCGTAGCTTTTCGCTTTTAAAATTCAACGTTTCATCGCAGCTTCGCCATTTTGCTTTGTTTCTTCGCCATTTATTATTGCTGCGTGCACAGAACAATGGTTTTGTCCTCACGTGATCAAGCTGCGAGACCGAAAGATGTGACCCTGGCTTCCGGTACGTCACGTTTCGGCGCAGACGTTTTGACGCCAAGACGTTTGGGCGCAGGCAAATCAGTGTTGAAAAGCTGTGCAAAACACAACGAAAAGAGACCGCAGACTTGTAAGCTGATGACGTCTTTTGCGGAAACCAATTTGTGCATACGAAAACACGGAGCATGGCTGAATTACACAGTTTTTTCGTCCGCAAGTCAAACAGCGAGCCTCCTAACCGTGGAGTACATGCTTACTTTGTAGAACTTGTAGCCTTGGGGTATGTGTCAAATGGCCCCCATGATGTCATTGCTTCATTTCTGAGTAGTTTCCCTTAGGACAACTTCATTATATATACAATACTGTGTAGTGGACATTACCTGCTACGAGGCAAAATAGAGAGAGAGAGAAAATGCGGGCGAAGCCCGTTGTCTATAAAAGTCAAAACCATGCTACTGGAATCACGTGTATCCCAACATGCATTGAGACTAAGATTGATCAATGAACACATTGACGCCGCTCACAAGTATACTCATTTAAGAAACAGCGTCATAGCTATTAAGGAATAAGGCATTCGCATTAGGATAAATGTCAGAATTGTTGTTCTTGTTTCTTTGAGTTGCTTGGCCTCCCAATGAATGGCTGTTCAAAACAGACATTCTGTGCAAACAGTTCTAAGAACTTTTAAGAATGTCATTGCATTACAGCCTCTGTTGCTTTCCTTATTAACCTTTCAATAACTAATAGGTTCAATTATTAACGTTTGGGAGTGCAACGACTTTGAAGTAGTTTGATCAAGTGCAGCTAAATAGCATACAATTTGAAAAGCTTTTGGAAGCGCCAATGCCTGGTTGTATTCCCGCGAACAAACATTGTATAGTAGCAGACACTGATATATTATAATATTCAGTGTTCGTCAGTAACGAAGTATTTTCACTTCGTTACTTTACTTAAATAAAAAAATTACGGATTTTGGAGTAACGAAGTAGTTTTTCAATGCAGTACTTTTTACTTGTAACGAAGTAGTTTTCAAGTTAAAATATTTACATTTTACTTCGTTACTTGTGATATTCAAAGAAAAATACTTTTTTCTTTCTTTCGCAAACGAGAAGAAGCGGTAGCAATCTCCGTCGCGTGACTGTTTGCTTACATTGGTTTTACAGCTTTTGAAATTCAACACCTATTCCTCATTTGAGCCAGCTATTGTTCTAGGTGTCAAGGTCAGCCCATTATCTTTTGATGGGAAATTCATAAAGGAGAGAAGTTGCTTGTCAAATGGCACTGCTGCTTTTGGAGACTCTGAAAATAGTGAAATAAACTTCAAAAATGTAACCAGTCTACTACTTTACCATTGTTTCTTGATTATTTGCAAGAGTCTGCCTCAAAATGACATTTTCAATACTCACGACCGCTCGAATGTCGAATTTGCAGATTCGAATTTGGAATGACGAAGTTGCTTACCCTGATTTTAAATCAAATGTGCGCTTGTTTTCTGCCTAGTCTGAATTATAGTCGCCAAGAGATGGAATGATGGGCAGATAAGCGTTTGAAACACCGAAACAAGTTCCCGGATCAGTTCGACTCTCGGTTTGGGAAACTGGTTTATTTTACATTAAGTTTACGTTAATTTTCCAGAAAGGCGATGCCCTGAATTTGAGTGTAAAACCAACTTGTTTGTTTTTCTGCTTGTCTTGTTGCCAAATGAATCCCTGCGTGATTTGGGGAAAAAGCAAAAGTACTTTTACTTTTCTGAGAAAAGTACTTTTTGGGCATAGTACTTTTTACTTTTTACTTAAGTACTTTTCTCATTGAGTACTTTTAACTTTTACTTAAGTACTTTTTTGCCATTTACTTTTACTTTTACTTAAGTACAGAAAGACAGTACTTTGCTGAACACTGATAATATTCAGCAAATGTCGATAGTCACCTTAGAGTCTGTACTTCCTGAACTTTGCTCAAGTAGTCTGTGATTGCAGTAAGGTGTTGATGCGAATGCATGCAAGAAATGAAGTCCTTTTGCCATGAGGTGTTTTCAAGTGTTTCCAAAATCAGTGGCTGGAGTTCTTCCCTCCCTTCCAACAAAGATTCCAAATCTTGAATGACAGACTTGGATGCTGCCTGCTCTTTAGGGATCTGCTTTGCGAGTGCTTTGGCTTTCTTCTGCGGCAGAAAGAATAAACAACAACCGTCAAAACAAAATATGCTTTAACATTTGGGTTGCTATAACATCGGTTTTCAAAGAAATCGAGCAGCATGAAAACGCTTGAGCTTGATAAATATCTTAGAAGTTATAAGAAAGAATTGGCACCAACTGAAAGAATCAAAACAATTAGGTCCAATGCAACAATTGCAAGGAACCATTCAAGGTGAAGGTGTGTTCTAGCGGCTATGTGAGGCTGCCAATCAGACATACCGGGTTCGACTCCCGGCCCAGCCAACACATATATTCGTTATGTCTTCTGTGGTTTTCCTTGTCAAAGGGCACAGAGGGAGACAAGCAATTAGCTTATTGGGCTACCCTCGCTATATAAGGTGACATTTACATTTACAATTAATCATTGTCCAGCACGAATGCTTATCTGTTTCAGCTAAAAGGGTCCTGCGTAACATAGTGATGATTTAGATTCACAATCAGAGTGACATTGATAACCTCATCCTCATTGCTAATGCAAAAAAGACAAAGTGGATAACACAGCTAATGCATGAGGCAACCCAGGAGATGCTGAAAAGGTTCAATTCGGAAACTATGTACGGAGTAGATGTGTCCAGTGTTGTAATTGGCAAACACAATTTATTTTTAATTCGTTAACGGCTACCTGCTGGTATATCACTGGAACGCTAGTTGTTGGTGCATTGCTACGTTGATTGTTCATAATTGTGCGAATTGAGTACATTTTAGAATTCTGTTTTTCGTTCAATCAATTAATGGCATACTCAACATGAAATATCAATACAATTAACAATACTACTGTTCTATAACTTTAAATTATCAATTATCTTCAATTATCTGAAAGTTTTGTGATACAGTCAAACTTGCTTAATATCCCGCCCTTCGTGCAGACCAAAAGTGGGATAAAAAGCGAGGTGGGATATTAACCAGAGTAAGAATAAACAAGCATTCCCTTTGTTTTAACATAGCATTTTAAACATTTCGGCAGCAGCAAAGAAGAATATTGCAGTTAACAAAAATTGACGGAGATTAGCATTAATTTTACCAGTAACACAACTAACCAGTGACTCTAACGGAGCAACAAAAGACATGTTGTCTGAGTCCCTCAATGCAAAATGTTTTGAAAAGTTTGCATATATTTTAAGACATCCTTAAAACGGGACAATAAGCGAGTTTCACAGGAAATTTGGAAGAAAGTAGCGGGATATTAAGCGAGATGGGATATTATCCAAGGGGATATAAAGCAAGGTAAGAATATGAGAGTTTGTACTGCAAACAACAAGTGGCAATTGTCTTTGTGGGATATTAAGCGATGGGATATTAAGCGAGTTTGACTGTATGTACATATAATGAACTGATCATAAAACATTGAAATTTGAACATTGCATGCGCTTTTTCTATTGTCATTAAAAATTAGACTATGTTAAACATAACTATACCTGGATTAGGGTTACCAGACAACAGAAGAAAAATACGGAACATTAGTAAAATTTGGCAGAAATGTCTAACAAAATCAACTAAATTGTACACTGCATAACATATAATTATGGAACGATTCCGGGAAATAAGGGACATCTGGCAACCCTAACCTGGATAGACAAATCTGCATATTATTGAAATCATTGTACACAAGGGCAGACCAGCCAACATCTCGATTAAAAATGAATGTGATTCTACGTCAAAAGCCTTTGCCGTTGCAAAGCGATAAATTTATTAATTTAGCAACCTCTCCCGATTGGAAAACCTGTAATTCAAAGGCCTGACTTCGCGCCAGAATTTGCTTCTCATTTAATTGACAAAGAATGAACTTCTTTCTTAATTTTAACGTAATTTTCCTGTAAATTTATCCACATTTCCATGCTTTAGACCTGCCACTTATGTAGCTTCATTTCTAAATAGGCCCTAATTTTATGTAGGCCTACACTGTCTTAAATGCTTGTTTTCAATTTAGCGAACTGCAAAACAATGGAATTTTAGTCCACCACATCTGTTGTCATTCGTTTGCCGCCCGTAATACCCACTAAATATACATTAAAGTAATCTTGTAAGTTGCAAATTGTAGGGCTTTGGACTGAGTGTCGAGTGTACAGTCAATGTTCCGCTTCTCTATCTCAGACTATCTGACTCATAACTTTTAATCGTTTAGAAATATTATACACTTGAAATTATGTACTATACAAAGACGGATAAACCTTAGGTTTGCTTGCAGTGGCATCAACATCATCAACAATTTATAATTATTAGATTAATTCATCGGCTATCGCCACCATCATAATTCAGTGTTCACTGTTCAACGTGCTTGAATTAAGGCTTATCAAGTTATCATAGAACTGGAAAGTAGATTTCTATAGCTTTTTTGGCATGCAAAGCAAATTCATACCTCAATTAATTTACTGTCTTTTCTCTTTGACAGCAGAACCTTTTCGATACGACTCGAATTCGATTGTTCATCGCCAAAACAATCTTCTAGAAATTCAGCAACAGCAACGATGTCACCAGGCGCCATCTTGATTGAATATCACAGTTCGTTGTAGTCGAACTACAATCTGAGTAATGCGAACTCGATTATTTACACAAACCACTTTGATCTCATGACCACTGGCCCACTCCGCCCACTCGCTTTCAGTCGCTGCTAGCTACACAAAATTATGACTATGACTTGCTGCTAGCTACGTAAAATTATGGACGGAAAATTTGGGAGTACAGCGATTTTATTTTATAGAAGGACTGGTTTTGGTTTATGGCGACAGCTTTACAGTCAAACTAGTCACATATACATGTAGCATTGTCCAACTAACTGCAACATGCAATAATGATGTAAACAAAGAAGCGAACCTCTAAGACTAACATAATTATGCGAGATGGCTGCTAACCCAAAGCCCGGATAACTTTTTCAAAACTGTCACAACTCTCATCCAATAAACAGGTAACGACTGTCGAAAGAGAGCTACAGTGAAACCTGCCTATAATGGTCACCTGTGGGACCTGAGAAAAATGACCTTAAAGACAGGTGGCCTTAATCTCCAGGTTGATTTCTATATAAAATGTCATTTTGGGGTTATGATGAGAGGCCTTTATAGACAGGTGGCTGCTCTATAGAGGTGGCTACTAATACAGGTTTGACTGTAGCCCTAATGAGCATAGTCATTGGTCAGACTATCTGCAACAACAAAATGGCTGACTTTTATGCCAAATTGCCGACCATCGGTCTATAGATGGCAAGCTAGGGTGACAGATAAATGTCAGATGTGAATTCATGTGTCTGAACGTACGTATGACACTGCAGAGGAATGTTGAATGACAATATTAGCATCCAATCATACTGCTGCAAGTTAGACCAGATTGGAATGTATATATGTGTATGCCTGCTCCAGTGCTCCTACGTGGGTTATTTCTGAAAAGCGGCATGCTAATCACAATAAGAGAGAATATAGTTTACTGTGCACATGAATTAAATCATAGGAATTAAAATAAATGTTCTTGACGAAGGAGTTTATTAAACGTGTAAGAATCATAATCTGAACAAATTGCTAACGAGAATTTTAGCTGTTGATGGCTTTAACGGCAAATGTTGATTTGTTTCTCTCAGTTCTACAAAGTGGATGCTTTTTATTGAGAAACTGAAAGAGGAAAACATTGCAACCAAAATCTAAATTTAATTTCCCGTTTGCTAGCAATCTCTGAAATCCCAATTTAGTAAAACACTGCATTTTTAGGTCGGATAATTATATGCAAAATCCACAAAAAAGTGTAAACACGTTGTCGTTACATGAAAAACGTTTTGCATATAAGCCACTCTGTTACTTTTGAAATATTCATGGTATCACAAACAAAGAAGTGTTAGGTGCATATGAGATGGTTTTACGAGGTCAAATAAGTAAGATCTATATGTCATGTTAATGTCGTCTGTGGTAACAGCTCACCACCAAGCCTTTAGGAGCGTGATCTCCCAAAACGGAAAACAGTATGCCTATCAATTGAATTGACGTAGTGACGCCTTATGAAGCTGACAATATGTTGCCTACAATGGCATTCTTGCCGGCGCAGCTGGGCCCTGTTCCCCAAAATGTTGATAATTTATCGTATATTTTGGTTCCGTAGGAGCTGTTGTGTAACATTGAGCACATTCTGCATGTCCAAAAGGGCTCGTACGGCCATCCCGAGCTGGGAATAGTCACTTTGTAATGTTGCCGCCATTTAAAATATTCATTGTAGGCGGTGTCATTCTTGTCCAAATACAACAAGTAATCAGCTAGTGCTTTTACAGTTGGGAAGTCTTCCACGTTGATGTAGGAGCCAGGAATAACAAGCTTCTCATCCGTGTAGGGGCCTGCCCCCATAACAATGGGGACCGTCCCAACTTCGATGGCCCAGTGCCAGTATTTCTCAGTGACATAGTTATGGCAGAAGCCATTCTCAAATGCCAAGTAGAATTTATACTGACGAATCATGGGGTCACACGTTGTTCGCCCGCAGTTGAACTGCTTCTTAAATTTGCCTCTACAGCCACCGGCTACCTCGAGTGGAATGTACTCCTGCAGTTTCAACGCGTACCTCTCTCGCGTCAGGCCACAATGTGACACCATCCAAGCTACGAGCTTGCTTCTTCCTTCTGCATAATTTGTTTCTTTCTTCGGACGCGGGTCGCTGCTCTTCAATGGTCCAAATTGTGCATAGGGCAAATATATGTCACTATCCAATCGATAAGTCATTGTCCAGTTGAACAAACTATTCAAAGGCGTCGGATCTCCTGTGTTGCCAGGATTTTCCGAGATGAAGTAAACCCAGCGTTGATACAAGGGCCTCTCGATCGATTTGAGATCCTTTACAGAGGGCATATCTCGTGCGTGAAAGACCAAGGCATCGCTGCTACTGGCCTGCGACCTGTCGTAAATGATGTCGCAATTAGTAACAGGGCATGCGATACTCTCCAAGTAATTAGTCAACTGCCCCTGCTTCAATCTCGGCCATGTTCTCGAACCAAATAAGTTAGAATAAACAAGGATCTTTTTCCTGCCGTTGCTTGGCGTCTTAGCACTGTTCAGCTGCACCGCGTTGGAGGTGACGAGAGCAATAGGCATGCCTACAGCCGGCGCTGTCAGTCTGATTCTCTGAGGCTCAATGCAAAGTAACAGATACATACACACCACGACAAGCAAGAAAGACATAAACCACAGCGAAGAGCGATAATACCCATTCTTTCCCACTGAGCCAGGACCATCAGCAATATGCAGCTTCATTTCCCTTGAACTCGGAATTTACTCAAAGTTCTGTTTTGTTCCGCTAAAAATGAGATCCCAATAACAAACGTAAACGGTAAACGACGCGTCTGCTTCGTAAGAATTCCTGTAGACCGCTGTAAGGTTAAGGCTGAGAAGGATTCACTGTTTGTTGAGAGCAACAACTGATGAAACAGAGACGTTCAAGATGAAAAACAGCCATAGGGGATCTCTAAAGCATTTGAAACATACGCGGGGTTGTTCTGAAGAGCTTCCTTCACATTTGCAGAACTGCTGGACGCACAATGTGAATAAGAGAGGCACCACATTCTGATTGGCTAATAGAGCATCACCAAGACAACCACAGATTAGACAAAAGCTAACGTGTGCACATTTGATCCACATTTGATCCGAGCTCAGCGACTTCAGCCAGCGAAAAAGCCAGTAATATTATAATAATTATTGTAATTTATATTAGATTGAACAATAAAAGTGAGGAGATTGAATAATGGAAGAAAGGAACAGCCATACCAGCGTATCCTACGCATTGTTTCTCAGCTCAGCCACGGCTCCCATCGAGCAGGAATAAACGGTATCGACCCCCATTCGAGCACAATGGTTTGCAAAGGCAACCACAGGAAATTGAGGCGCCCACATTGGCACAGGAGAAGTGTACCCTGCCTCTCCCTGCCACAATATTTCTCAAATTGACGGATACAATCAATACAGTTTATGATATCGGATATCATTACATGGAATAGAAAGTAAGCGGGAAACTAGTTTTAACAGGGAAAGGAACGTCGTGTAAAGCCGCAAATAGCTATCATCATCATCATTTATTCTGAAATCCGATGAGAAAATTACAGTTTTTTTCAAGGGGCAGATAATGTGGAAAGACGAAGTTGGAGGCTGAATTTACAATGTCAATATTTACTCTACAATACGGCCACGTGTCAGCTATTACAGAGTACAGACGTATAAGATGATTAAATTTTGGATTAATTGACTCACCAAGAAGTAGTCTCCTATACAATGCTTATAATGATTTTCAACTAATTCATATGCAAGGCAAACAAAATTGGTTAAAAAATAAAAATATTTTAGAAAAAGAAGCTGGGTTTGAGAGTTTGTGGAGGTCATCAAAAATTTTCCTTAGATATCGTGCGAGTCAAGGCAAGTTTATTAATAAAATTGAATTTAAGTTACAACAGCAATACGTCAAGTATTTTCGAGCATCAATCCATCCAGATGAAAGCAGAGATGCAGGGCAGTTGAACTTTTTGGAAAAGTTTACCCAGAAAATAAAACAAAAATACCTTGACTTGAACAACGTGACAAACAGACAAAACATTACCAGACTGAGAGTTAATTAGTTCTCACAAGCTTCGAATTCAAACCGGACGATAAATAAACGAATAAAGATCAAGCAGAATTTGCATACATTGTAATTTTAATGAAATTGATGATGAAGAACATTTTCTTTTACGTTGTAATTTAAATAGCAAACATAGCGAACTTTTCTGCTATCTAATCATCAGCTACACTTTTAATAAGAACCGGTAAATTTGCCTCAGGCTTGAAATTCTTATTTTGCGAGTTATTTCCGACTCAGAATGTTCTTAACTCGTTTCCTATTTTCCGTTGAGATTTTACAGTATAAAACTCAGATTCCCTGAGCGATATATTGCCGTTTTAGTGCTTGTCAGAGTGAAATACAGAGTGAATGAGCGTACCAGTATTGTACAGTATTCACGAAGCCTTTTCGTGTGCAAAGGTGTAGTCAGTCAGTATCACAGAGCTACTGGACAGTACTGAATGCCGACTCTGCTCAATACATTTTGGCCGAGCCTCCACTTGTTCTTATATTTTCCTAAAATTTGAGCTGTCTTTAACCTCAATGTTTTTATTAAATGTGTTCTTATTTCAAAATAAAAGAATCAGTCTAGGTGTGGTGCTGCTAGAAACAAGTCGTGTTTGATTGTTTGCTAGAGTCTTCGATCACGGAGTCATATTAGTTAGTGTTAGTTAAGGACACAA
>OFHS01001519.1:0-27108 GCA_900245855.1 Calvadosia cruxmelitensis
AATAATTATTATTATTTATGTATTTTTATAGCGCTATTTCCAAGAAATTGCTCAATAGCGTTTCATAATGGTCTATAAAATCTATTCGCAAATGTTTTTTAAAAATTAAAATATCTTACAACTTAACGGTGCATGATAATAGAAAAGTTAGATCGAGAAGATTTGAGCGCAAGCTCAAAGTTTTTCAAGCTCTTGAAGCTGTCGACAGAGTGTGCAGTCCGTACTTCAAATGGCAAGGAGTTCCATAAAATGGGCGTAGCATTCGAGAACGCTTTTGGGCCATACGGATTCAAATAAGGCATCTGCCGATCAAGTGTGTTGTTCACGGCTGAACGAAGAGTATCTGAAACCTATGCATTCGCTTGAGAAAATGTTTTGGGAGGCTATAAAGTATGGAGCTGCAATAATCCAATAGAAAGGAAACACAGGCATGGACAAGGGTTTCAGCAGATTGACGACTATAAGGTATCGTCTATTTCTATTGATATTACTCAAATGATAAAACCCTGATCTCAATACATTGCTGATGTGATCCTCCATGGACATCGACGATTCCATCCCCACTCCATTGTTGCGGGCATTTGTCGTTCGATTGATAACAACATCGCCAATACGCAAGCTTCCCAGAGGAGGACGTTAACGGTGGCATGAAAGCAGCACGAGAAGCTCTGACATCTTTTCGTTGAGCTGAAGGGGATTCCAGGTCATCCATGGCATCAATATTACGAACACACGACTCCATCCTCGACTTTGCTACATCCATTTTATCATAAATTGACGACTTGATCGTGAGAGTTGGATATCGTCGGCATGGAGATGGTATTTAATGCCATGAAGTCGGATAAGCTCACCCAATGGGGATAAGTACATAGAGAACAGCATTATGCAGCATATTGTCTTTAAGAAGCTACCTATATTTTGAAGAGCCAAACATTTTATAGAAATCGTATGCTATTTTGAATAAATCTCTGAAAAGCATCCTGAATGTGGATTGGAACCTGCAGGCTGGAGTCACATGACCATACCAATCTTCTTACTGTGTGATTAAAACTCGGCACCTGACACTCATTAGCAAGTACGGATTTGACTAGCTCTGGGAAACAACAAGGCTTTGGTTGTGCACGGTTTTGGAAACACACGGCACAGCGCCAACGCTCGAACCAGGTCAAAGTTGAATAACTGAACTTGGGGCAGAATCTAACGGAGCTGCTTTTGAAAAGGTCGCCTTGAAGCCGATGTGGGATGGGCACCTTAAATTTGCTATGCTTGCCTTTGCAAATTGTTGCGCTCGAATGACTCGAAAGGATCGATTTCAGTCTCTTGGGAGCCATAGCTGAGCTGAGAAACAATAGGCGGCATTCGACGCAGCATTCGATGCCGCTGTTTTATGGGCTAAAACCATAGATATAGGAGAACTAGATCGCGTGCGAAGTCACGTGACGTGGTCACACATGGAGGGGCATAATGGTCACCTGGTGAGGAAAATCGCGCGTTTTATTAGTTGCGTCAGTACGGCGTTTTACAGATTTCACGGCTACAAAATCCTCGCAGGGAGACACGCGTCAATGAAATACGGATTTTCATTAAAAACCAGAGAGAAGGATGATTGAAAAGAAGTTGGTGGATATTGAAAATGGTAAGTCAATGCTTTCTGTCCTCTAAAAAGTTTGCATAACGTGCTGAATTTTCATGCGATAAATAAGGTCTTTGCCATGAATTCATGAATTGTTTCGTTCTCAGCTTTAGACGGAGGTGTATTACGTATATTACAACAGTTGTGCCGTGATATTTATTGATTTTGCAGTATATTTTCTTGATGGACGTATATGTTTATTCATTTAGTTGTTCTTGAAATCAGAAAACTCAAACTGGCTTTTGAGGATTAGTTTGGATCTGGACTTGATGCGACCCAACTCAAGATGTGTCTCACCCGCAGTCAATTGAGCAGCGATGTCTTTCTTTTATAAACTCAAGAAATTGTACAAAGCTATAATATCATATTTATTTCTGAACTGTTGCTAATTTGCGATGAGGAATGCTAGAAAAGTAGGTCCTATCGGCGTTCAGTTTAGTTTAATAGTTTGCACAGTCAATGCAAACTGTTATTTCGCCAACCTTTGATTCATCAAACTTAGATTTAGATGTATCGCTTATTGAGAATTGTTCTTTGTTGAATGTTATGAAATGTCCATGATCTTGAACGTGTGGTTGTTTTATTTGTTCTTGATGCGGTAAAAGCAGTTTATGACATAATTGATAGTGCATTCATTACTACGTTGTATCCTTTCGCCGTTCTTGCATACCATGGTGGCGATATTTTTAGTTTAGACTAAACACGATTGTAGTAGAGCAATACAAGTACGATAAGCACACACTTGTAGGCATATTGCACTGCTTAAGTCATCGCATAATTGATATTTGACAGTTCAAAGTCGAATTTTCCGTAAAAGGGAGCAAACATTTGCTGGCCGTTTACACCCGTCGATAGCCGTGTTGTTAATTTGCCGCTGCTGGTCTGCCTGTAGGTTGGTCTGGGGGGCAAAAGCAAAGTGATTATAAGAAAAATATCGCTTGCATGCAGTAACAAAGTTCAATTGTCGCGCCAAAACATGCCCATTGTTTAGCAAAGCGTTCTCTTTCTTCGTGCAATCTGCAGTAGTATTACGGTTAAACAGGTCTGACTCTTACCTATAGCTTAGCTTAAATTCATGTAGAGCACCTCAAATGTACTAGCTTCAACGAAGTTAATGATAGCCGAGACGGTTCTGGGAAGGCAAACTCCTGCAGCGTTTTCAGAGGCTCCTTCGTGCGTTCTTCCTCACCTGGTGACCATTATGAATTTCGAAAAGTGAACCACTTTCGAATTTAGGGAGTGAATGGAATGCGCAAGAGCGCACGCGATCTAGGTCTCCTATAGCTATGGCTAAGATTGAGAACTGTGATTTGTATAGGACTATTTTAACATCCATCCAAATGCGAAGCAACAACGCTGGACTCAGCTGAGATAGCAGCGCGGACCAGCTAGCTGTAATAGAATAACCAAAATGTCGAATACGTGCGATACTATTATTGTTTTACATTATTTGAATTTATGCTAATCAATATCAACGTCACTCCTGTCTGTACATGAACTTCTGTCTAACTAAAATCATTTGTGTTTGGCCTTGTTGCAGCTCGCACATGCAATCCTGTATCTCCTCGATGTTGCCATCCTTTCGAACAATTATAATTAAAATAACAGAAAAATCTGACATTAAGTGTTCACTGTAAATCAACATGAACATAGCTTTAATACTTAAACGAATAAAATTCTATTTTAATGTAATATATATAAATTTTATTTATTCAATATGCGTATCCCAGTTTAAAATTTACGGTATGTCGTCCTAAATTAAACTCAGCTACAGATTAAGTATTTCATCAATGAATCCTTACAGCAATTCAAATGAAAATTAAAAAGACATTATCTAAAAGATATCAAAATAGATATCTATCGCCCTCCGTTGACTGTATGTAACGCAACATGCTGATGACATCGTAGCTTTGGATTAGTATTCTTTGTTCGTTATGATATCTCATTGCTTCCACATCTGTAGGACTGTGTTTTTAACTGTATCCAGGAAGTAATAATTATTAGTATTAACATATTAGTATCAAGCCCCTATGACCATTTTTATAGCAAAATCTCTTATTGTCTGGTACATTTATATATTTATCTTTCATTATAGTTTTATGTCCTCGCCATTCTGTAAAACGTGCCATATATGGCAACTACATTACTGTATACAGTTCCCGTAGTAGAATGCGAGCTTAAAGAAATAAAAATGATGATGATGATGATGTGATTAGTAACGAACTGACACTGCTTCTAGAGCAATGACTTCTGTGGCTTCATAGCTAATCAGTAGGACTTGAAATGTGTTCATATTTCCTAGGGTTGGTTTTCACTGATGTTTGGTCAGATAACTGGCTGCAAAGGAGATACTTGTTTCCATCTTCTATGAGATGTCATTCATGCTGTCGGCTTGCTTACAGCCTTATCAAATAAAATAATGTTTTATACAAGATTATTCATTTTCAAGTATCAACTTTCTCAGATTATGACTTAGTTTTAGGAATAACCATAACACTATTCATAATTGGCTTAGCAATTTATCGCTTGTTTCTTGCACTAGATTTAACTGAATGAATGTTTTCAAGTTACTCAAATAATGCGGTTTATCAATTTTTTTCTAAAGAACTTTTAGATTGTACTAAATTCAAGTTTTGCAAGCGTATTCACTGCGGATAACGGTACTATTCCAACAATAGAGAAAGACATCCTGGGGAGTGCAAAGCTGGACTTTATTGAGTTTTCTTTTTAAAAAACTTTATCATGGCCATTTGCAACCTATCATCCAAAATGCCCCGATCCCACGATGGTTATGTTGCATTGTTTGATGCCACGTTTTACTTTCAAGACTTGATGTCAATAACAAGCCTCTGGAACGTACGCCGAAACAGTTCTGTCTTTAGGCTGACGATTAGCAATTGGGAGTGGACCAAGCGCAGTCCTAATGCATGTCGGGATACACTTGTTTTTAGGCACGTGGATTTGAGCTGAAATCTACGATTTTGACAGCCAAGAACAATCCCTGAAATTGACCATCATTGAAAAGAATACGGCTGATTGCGTTACAAAAAGCATTTTCCTGGCGTATTCACCCGTGAAAGAGGTCAACTCAATTATATACCGACATGCAATGGGACTTCGCATGGCGAATTGCTGAAGAGAAATGTTTCATTTATTCGACTGGAAAGATGAACAATTAGACGTATGTGCATTTCCTTAACGAACATCATGTCTAACAAATGGATGACATCCGTGACATTGGCATTGTCGTTTCATCTGAGTTTCAATCTTCAAACCACTGTTCGTACGTCTTCACCAGAGCGCAATAGCGTGCCTTCCTGTTTTTGTTTTACCATAACCAATCCCATCTTCCGAATGCAGGCAGATTTTACTTATGTCAGAAGCTTGTTGGAACATTGTAAACCTGCCTGAATCCCCAACCGAGGCAAATTTGCATCAAGGCAAATATTTATATTATTACAGCCTTTCCTGATCGGCTTGCAGTATTGTCTTCGGGGCTATTAGAAATCAAGACGGCTAAAGTTTGATTAAGCTGTGACATACGAAATTTCACCTCGTCCTCTTGGGCTACCTTGTGATCAGCGTCTACAAAAGACCTCAGCACTGAATTAAACCCACTAGTTTGATTCAAAAAGAATTCTGTTTGCTCTTGGAGCACGTAAATTATCTTATTTGATTTGCTGGGATAGCGCCTCTTTGAAACAAGCCTTATAGCCTCTCACATTTTAAATTAGCAAGGCGACCTGCAATAACCATCATCCTTTCATTCATTTAATTTCAATGTGTGACTTATACTAGAATTTTCTCTTTCCTGCCCTGTATCTCAATTGACCAAGTGCAGTCTCAATGCATTTTGAGATTTATGCTAGTTGAACTTTGCCACATGGAATGACACCACCAAATTGCTTTGTTCGATATGAAGTCAACCGTGCTCATTTCTATGATGAACGATTTCAAAGATTGTTCTTGGCTGTCAAAAGTGTCGATTGCAGCTCAAGAACACGTGACTGTTGTAGCTTAAATCCCAAGATGCATCTGAACTGCATTTGGCCAATTTCAGTGAAAGGAGTTTGGGAAAGAGTGACTCTTGACGCTCATGTTTTCCAATGTTGAGGTTTTCTCGACAAGGCGAGTTGTTGTTGAGACCAGGTTGAGACAATGTTGAGACTCGACAATGTTGAGGTTTGCTCGAGATGCTGCAGAATAATCTGCAATGAATCCTACAGTGATGTTCACAGTAGTTGTAATAGCTCACTATATGAGCAAGTGTAAGATGCAAAAATTAACTAAAAATAATTAAGTACAAAGATTTACAAGTGCTGTCTTACATAAATATTAGCAAGTTTTACATCGAATAACTGTTTAATTCTGAAATTTCATCTGATTTTCCTGAACGAATTAAACTATATTGAAGTTGAAATTTTCGCGTGTCATCGGATCTTCTGAAATTGTTGTTCCATTGTCTCTAGTGCAGTTGTGTGGAGTGAAGTCTCTCTTACATCCATGTCGTAATACTAATTAAAACTGATAAAAGAATGATTCCAATGCAAGGGAGCAATTGTCGGCATCCTCCACATTCATCATTCTTCTCCTGCAACAGTATAAATAACCATCATACGTAATCATTATGTTTTGCGATCTTTACTATTACTGTATCTAGCTTCCAATGGAATAATGCTGCATCTTTCGTACTGTTAGTGCTTGTCGACAAATTACTTACAATAATGGAAAAGCAGAAGGCTACAAATGTATCAAAATATATGATTATCTATATATTTTGTTTATTTAAGGACCAATTAGGATTTTAGGAAAACAAATCTTTTTTACTCGCGTTGATACCAGAACAAAACTAGATTGAATCTACGCCAGAGACCGTTCATTTGATTGCTAAGGTGACAATTGATCATTACTTATCCCACGGCTGCCGCTAATAGAACTTTTTCACGAGCTAGCATTATGGGAAAACAGTGCATTGTGAGGCATGTTGACTGCCTGCAGCAGCAAAGAAATTGGGCTTCTGATACATAATATTAACGAGAATTATATTAGTTAAGGAAAGTAACGCAGCTTCAAGAACTCTGCATCAGTATCAAATCCAAATTTCTCCATATTCCGAAATCAGAGACATCAATCTTTCCCATTAATGCACTTCCTTTTTCCAAAATGGTAGCGTGTGAAAATGGTCTATTCCATATATTTTAGTAATTAACGTTGTTTTCAATCACGCAGAATCAAACGATGTATACTGTACATAGCAACAAGTTGCATCCAACTTACATCTGCGGGTGGAAAACAGAAGTCTGGCCTTCGACGCGGTTTCGTTCGATTCGATGGTTGAATAAAAACAGTCTCGTTGTACACTAGTGCATTAGAGTTAAAGCGACAACAAACATAATACTGTGTGCTATCAATAAAGCATCTAATTATCACGTTAATTAAGAAATGAAACACTTTTCTTCGGGGTATTATACTCTGACATTGCCTGCGACTTGTGCTCGTACATTTTTCATGTCTCACTGAGCATCCGTGCGTTTGTATCAGGGTGTAATACACGGAAAAATCATATCACAATTATGTTATAAAACGAATAGCTTGTAATTTCATGAGTAATGATGATCTAATAGTTGATTTTTGTATCATGTATTGTATCATGTATCTGGATTTTGGCTCCAAATCCTTTTCCTAAACACTCTTGTAACTCAAAATACATTGTATCTATGCTTAGAAAATTTGCACCAATAATAAATATTTTCGAAAAGGATATTTTCTTTCTGGATTCCTGGTATTCCGGGAAGATCATCCACGTTATTAGTCAGACATTTTCCACACGTGCTTTCTACGACGACCAGGAATAAATTGGTTTGTGGAACAGATGCGACGCTAAATCTCCTGCAAGTACAAAATGGATGGTTGGTTAGTTACTTACCAGTATCATCTGTTTTATGTTTCATCATTCATCATCATCATCATTTGTTCATAAAATCTTCTGAGCCATATGGCTTTTTCACAGAGCTGATATATGATACAAACGAAATTTCTGATTACTAGAATCAACATATATAATATATACAGAGAGAGAGCGGATAAATATCATATGAACAGATTGAAATATATTAAACATCATGAGGTAGTTTATGCTTGTAATTGTCTATGACAAAGACGTTTGAAACCCGCCGGGTCCGTCACTTCCCTGATAGAAAGAGGAAGTTATTTCCACAGATGTGCCCAAGCGAACTTCAAGGATTTTTTGTGACAACATTGAATGTATATGTTATTCTGTGTGGATTATCTAGTTTTGAAAATAAATGGTGATTTAAATAAATTGTTTAGCAAAGGAGTAACAAGGCCATGTTTGATTTTTCGGCCGACAAAAAGTTGCTAAAGTGTTATCCTGTCTCCAATGCTGGACATTATTATCCGTCGCGCAGATTGGAGAAAGGATTCCTAAAGTGACAGCGGCTAGTACTGTCCTCAATTACCTGTTTTGTAGTCTGTGGAGACTATCAAGAGGCTGTTTTGTGCAGCCCCAGACAGCGGAACAGTAACCAAAATGTGGCACAACCATTGTGTTAAACTGAATTTTATTAGAGTGTTCTGGAATATTCGCTCTTGCATATTTTCAGACACCAAGCCCTCTGTTAATTTTTACAATTGCATTATATCCATATGTTTATCAAAGTTCAAATAATTATTCGTAAAGAATTATTAACACAACGTTTCTAGTGTATTGTCTTTGAAATTTACATTAAAGTTTGATGTTAAATTTGCTAATATTTGCTTACATCCATATTATGCTATAATTGCGTCAGAATAATGTTAATACAGTCAAACCTATACTAGCGGGACCTCAATAGAGCAGCCACCTACGTGTAAAGGCCACTCTCCTTAACCCCAAAATGACACCTTCCATAGAAATCAACCTGTACAGAAAGGCCACCTGTCTATAAAGGTCATATTCTTAGGTCCCAGAGGTGACCGTTATGGACAGGTTTCACTGTAAATTTATGCAATTTATGTACAGTAATTTATGCAAGTACGCAATTTATGTAATTTATGCAATTTATGCAATATTATGCTTTTACGAATTGAAAACAATGAAATCCCTCATAGAAATATTTTTGCTGTGGCGATTTAAGTCCAGAAAGCTAAGATAAATGATACCAATGGCCAGTAGCTACAGTCGTCATCATACCTTTCACATTGCCCGCTGGAACAGGTAGCGTTGCCTGAAAAAAAAAATCAAACAGTCAATCAGCCAAGCGCAGTCAACATTTGCGAGTGAGGCAAAACTTCTACGCATGCGCATGTGGCTTAAGCTTTGTTTTGTTTGGAGCGCTAACAACGACACTCATTTCTACGATTGTCCATTTCCATAACGTTCTATGGCTGTCAAAATGTCATTAATGATCAACTCAGAAACGCGCCTCTGTAAACCACTGAATCCCACGATACATTTGGACAATAAATATATGCAGATATATAATAATACACAGACTAATAAATGTATAGTGAAACTATGCTACACGGTACTGTTATAAATTTTACTGGGCATGAAGCTGTACATTTATTATCTATGGAATTAAAACATGTACTGTGCTGTTGGATATGAATTACAATTTTGTATTATGATGACTGTCATTACTTACAATTTTACACTCGAATAAAACAGCATTGAAATTCGTCTACTATACGATCAGTTCAATTGCATTATGCTAATATTTTGATAAAGAAAGTTTGCAAACACAGAGTGATTTGTTTTATTACAATTATGCATACTTCTCCTAAGACAAATATTTTTACTTCCTAACCATATTTCTTATGTAAATGTAGATTTAGTTGATGTCAAAACTGATGCAATATATAAAGTCACATTAAAAGAGCAAATTTCTTCCTACAAAGAAAATCACATGCTGCAAATTATATCATTCAACTTGTTGCTGCAGAGACACCTGGCTGCTATTGAGAGCAATGGAGAAGTTTTTTATCTCATCTTGAAAAAGTCTTGATCAGATCAGCAGCAGAACCCAGAGCCTCTTGCTTCCTAAACAAAAGCTTAGTATAATTATACAACGAGGAAACACAGTGAGCATTTTAGGCACTTTTGGTAATTCTAGTAAATTTGACAAGATTTTAAACTTGTAAATTGTTATTTATATTTATGCATATTCATTGTTATTCAGTTTTTAATCCTTCCTTCTTCAGAGTTTGTTTTGACGCTGTAAGTATTTACATTTGAAATAAAAATTCTATGAACAAAAATTATACTCGCATAATCTCTCTCTCTCTCTCTCTCTCTCTCTCAGTTCAGGTGGCTCACAATAATCTACAAAGCGTTATTCAGTATTCGAAATTTGTCAACGCAATGTTTCAATGGCCATCGTTCTAACTCGTAATACAGTATGACAAAATAATAAATTGAAAACTTTTGATATATTTCTGTTAATTTCTCTGCTAATTAAATATACCAGCTGCTGGAAAGGCCGTTGTCCTTGCTTCTGAGATGCACATTATTGCTGCCAAGAAATTTTAAATAACGAACTCAGGGTTATTTAAATACAAGTAATATGACGCTTGCCCCCTCCTATTTGTAAAATTATATCAAATTGCAATTTATTATCTACTTCGGAAAATTTAGTGCACTGTAACAGTCACTGCATGTGTTAGTAACGATTTAATACTTCAACTAAACTTCAAAGTTCTGTGTAATACTTTATTTTTGTTTAGTAATGTTTTATTACTCGGCAAAGCATAAAACGTATCTATAAAGTTCATATAAATGATATAGGTAGTTCCTACCCTATATTCCCTATTAGTGTGCGACTATAAATACAATGCATGCATAATGATGCTGATGAAGTTTATTTTTTAACTCATTCTTGATGTAACTCTTTAAGCTTTAGATAATAAATTGTCTCATAGCTAGAACAATAATCAATATCTTCATCCTACAGTTGTCTCAGTAAACGAACACTTGCGTCTTACGTCAGGAAGGATCAAATATTTCAAATTAATAAGATTTGCTAATAAGATGCCAGACGTACTGTAGACAACCACGGGTCTATCTCATGCAGAAGATTATAAGTGGCAATCCAACAGGGCCTGCATTTTGATAATAAATACTTTAAGAGATTTAATAGAAGAATATAACAATTTTGAAAATTGCCAGGTCAGGGAACCTAAAGGTTTAATTGTAGGTTTTAGAAATTATTTAAACTATTTAAAGAAGCTTGATTTGATTCTAGATTCGTAGTATTACATATATTTTTCCAATGCTATGTATTATTCACATAAATGATGTATTTCAGAAATAAAGAGTCAATAGAAAGAACCAATATGATATCATACATTCTCGATAGCTGGATGGCACAAACCCGTTTGCTTCTATTAGGATATTGGGCAAACAAAAGCCTCTATCTTTGTAAGATCGATACTCACTTGAATATCGAGTGGTCAAGCCTTTATTAGCTGCTGTGTACAATGTTGTATTCTTGATGCAGCTTAAGAAGCGTGTGACTTCGGAGTCGTCAGACGAGGTTACTGAAAAAGACGGAAGAATCAATCAACAAAATTATCCGTTTATTCTATTGAATTTTCATGAGTTCTACTGCAAACAAACAAAAACAGGCCGCGACTTACCAATTTCGGAAAACAAATCTGCTCTTATTAAACTAGCATCATATTTCAAACGTTGCAATTTGATCTCACTTTTACACGAAAACTAGAAAGCACATTTCACTTGTAGATACTAGATTGAAACCTAATCATGATAAATTTTAAAAATTTAAATGAATATTACCATTAAAACAAGAATAAAACCTTAAAGATTGGGAGGATTTAAGAGTGACAAGAAAGATCTTAAGAAGATACTTAGTGAGCTATATACCTGAAGAGGGCTCAAAAGTAAAGCCTCAGTTCTCTGTCGAAAGTATTATTAGGTCATTGATGCAATATGCGATTTCATTTGAGAGTTTTAAACAATACCAGCTCAGAAATAAATAAATAAAACTTAATCTAACAAGCACATTCAATAATATCCTTAATTAAAGAAATACCTCTAAAATTACAACCTATTTACGAACTATTTACAAATTAGAAACTTCATATTTCTGGTCATTGATTGTCATCTGTATGGGATTGGCATAAACATTACCTACTGTTCTCAATGCGACAAAGCACAATGCTGTAACATCGGTAGCAGATACGACTGAGATTTCATGTGACACAAGAATGCGACTGGAGGAAATGCAAAGCCGGTCTTATTTTTAGACTATAGGTGGAGAAATTCAATCGAGATCTTGCTTACCTGACCGAGGTGATGTCATCAACGAAAAGATGCTGCAAGAAACAACGCATAAGATTATCCCTGAAAGTGTATCTGTTTGTGTGAGACCTATATGTGAGGCTAAAATGCAAGAGCAGGATCTGCCTGAGTAGTACATACCTTGGTATCGTGATTGCCGAGACAAGCCTGAAAATAACAAGAAATTAAACACTTGGCTAGTAATAGAATGAGTGGAAGGAGAAAATGACAAACGACCAGGTGTTAGAAAAAGTAGAAGAAAAGAGGACGTTGATAGATACGATAAGAAGAAGAAAGAAGAAATGGATTGGGCATATACTGCGTGGAGAAAGTTTACTGAAGGATACAATCGAAGGAAGAATAGAAGGAAAACGACCGAGAGGAAGAAAGAGAGCAATGATGTTAGATGACATGCGAGAAGTGAATGAGTCTTACAACGCGATGAAGAGGAGAGCCCGCGACAGAGAGAATTGGCGTTGCTACATACCTAGAACCTGCCTTAAGGCAGAAAACCAATGATGATGATGAGAATGAGTGAGTGTTTCATTTGATGATATGGCTCTGTTTACTTACGATGCCAAGGAACTCCCGGCCCATGTCAGAAAATTTGTAATGGAGAGGAGCGGCTGCGATAGAAAACGAATGTGATGAAAAGAACACTGATTGTCATAATGAGATTATAATTGTTAGGCAGTATGTGAGCTGCAATCGAGGTTTTAATCCCTCTGATAACTAAAGACCTTAGATTCGTTGCACAGTCAAAGATGATGTTGTCATCGAAGTACTTAATTGATTTATATCTTGGTATACATCTTGGGCACCATTGCCAGTAATTCTCTAGATGAATATTGGTATTTTAACCAAGCTGTGTAATTTTTAGGAATAGGGTTAGATTTTTTAGCCCTTAGATGTTTATTTATAAATAGTTCGTAAATAGAATGTAATTTTAGAGGTATTTTTTTAAGTGAAGATATTATTGCATTTGTATTTAAGATTAAGTTTTATTTATTTATTTCTGACCTTGTATTGTTTTAAAGTCACATAGTTGAAAATAAATCTGATGTAAAGAAAAAAAAAGATTTATAGTTAGTTCATGTAAACAATGTCTCGAGATGATACGAAAATATCAAAACGTNAGTTTTTTTAGCCCTTAGATGTTTATTTATAAATAGTTCGTAAATAGAATGTAATTTTAGAGGTATTTTTTAAGTGAAGATATTATTGCATTTGTATTTAAGATTAAGTTTTATTTATTTATTTCTGACCTTGTATTGTTTTAAAGTCACATAGTTGAAAATAAATCTGATGTAAAGAAGAAAAAAAAAAGATTTATAGTTAGTTCATGTAAACAATGTCTCGAGATGATACGAAAATATCAAAACGTGAGTCGTTATGATGATTTGACCATCAGATGTAATGACAATCATTACTATATAACGAAGTGGGATCGTTATGGAATGACAACTGAGTCTTTCTGGTTTTCTGGTGGTTTATTCTCTCTCTGATTCAGATTGAATGAGTACAGGTTTTTATAGTAAATACAACTGTCAATCAAAGTACGGAAACAAGAAATATGCTAATGAGATTACAACGAGGTTATTTACATGAATACGAGGATAAGGGTATGGTGATAAGAGAAGGAAAATCCATTCATTCGTTAACTACAATATGATTGGCTACGCTACAACTATATGATGACTTGATCGCCGGATCTGGTGTCACGTAAAACTGTAACAATGCTATGTTTATATTTCTGACTCAAGAAACTGACTCACTTGGATAAAAAGACGAGATGCAGAACTTGGGTTGCCAGGTATCAGCTTGCAGGCCGCTTGGTAATCAGGTAATTGCGCCCTGAAAGAAAAATCATGGCTCATCAAACACACCTTGTTATGGAAAGCGTGTAAATGATACAGGTATACTTTTTATGCGAAGATTCAGGGAAATCTATATCAATGCGGGGTACATTGAATTATTAAATTATTTATGAGGGCAGTATGTTTATATTCAAACATATAAAATTGCAAAATGCATTGCGTCCTGCGAGCGGCATCCATCTAGCGGTACTATGTAGGCAAGTAGATCAACATAGTGATCACTGCAAATAGATAATACAGAGGGTCAATGCTAAAGGAGTTTCCATACGATGCAGTATATTGCATGCAATTTTGATCTTATACCATCATTGAGCCTCCTAATGCAGCTGTATGTACTTCATTTACGCCTGGTAAGTGCAGTGATAGCAACTTGGATGATTTGCAATGAGAAGAAGTAACAATAAGTAGAGCTAATCATAGATTCTATTGCATGCTGCAAATTGCATAATATGATGTTGCCTTAATGCAAGTACAGCAAACCGATGGTGAAACTTCGTTTGACTTACAGTTCGTAAATCCCGTTTGATGATGATTCACTCGATTTCGTGAGCTTCAACATTACTTGAGAATCGACTAATCCAAAGAATTTGCCAGTCTGCAAATAGAATGCGTTCCATTACATTGTGAGATGGATGATAACGTTGACGACAACTGATCATTGAGCAAGCACGATTGCTCATTGCATGTGTATACATCAGACAGAACTCAAGCGGTTGTGACATCCACCAAACATTATGATCTCCTGCCATTCTCGAAAAATCTAATTAGAGCCCAGATACTGCACGTTCAATAACCTACTCTGCGCCATAGGTTTCTACCGATTCATATTTGCGTTTGCCATTAAACTTTGAACCTCTAGGAATTTTCGGCGATAATGCAGCAGGACCTCTCTTATCATTAGTCGTTTGAGACTTACATCTGTCTTCTGGTTTGAAGCAACAACAAATGCGTTTTCATCAAGCAGGTAACAATAGAGACCTTGGATCTGTATAAAAGAACAAAAGCAAATAAATTAATGACACAGCTGTACAATACAAAGATGGAGGCTTTCGTATTCCATATACATATATTTGAGAGACAATTTGCTGATCCCAAGACAGGGAGAGATGGCAGAATTCCAAAGAGTACATGTGGTCGTTGGTATCAGAGCTCTATGTGGTTACAATGACGACATCAATTTCACACTGACCATGCGACGGCTATTACATATAGGCATGCCATTACTGAAAGAGTGAAGTCAATGAAACTCAAAGACAAATGTTAGAGGTAATTTTTTAATTGAGGATATTATTGTTTTTGCTTGTTAGTTAAAAAAGAAAAAATCTTAGTTCGATCCCGCTTTGCTGCAATTTCATTGACGACAATCTCTAATGACTAAATGGAATGCATGCGGTAAAATTTCCTCTGGAGTTTGATGGATGTAGGTAGCTCTAACGCTATGCAGCCGTACAGTTAGCAGCCTGCATTCTCGTTTGCTGCAGGTGTATCTGTGTATCATTCTATTTTCTTCAAGTTGAAGACATGATTCAGAAGGAAAGCTGCAAACTGTTAAGTTTTTCGTTCCAGTTCCTATTTTTCCATTCTGCATTCATGCGAAAAAAAGCTAAAGCTAGCACTAGATCCATCACCAATAACGAAGAAAGAATTTGTAAGTAACCTTCCGGCCTGTTAGTTGCAAACATTTCAGATATGATACTTGCCTCGTTCTTCTGACTACGGTCACAGGTCAGCCTCGTATCGCAGAGTATTCCGCCTCGGCAATTAAGTGTTTCTTTCACAAAGAAATCATCAGCAAATGTGTCATAAGACATTTCCATTCCAGTCACTTAAGATTAAAACATGGAAAAGAAAGAATGATATTCAGATAAAGTAAGCTGCCAGATCGTATCGGTTCAATAACGGTTAGACAATCTCGACCAGATGTGTTAAAGTGGACCTTGGAAAATAATTAAACTAGGCAAACGTCTGTATTTGTAGAGACAACTCAGCACGCCGTTGTTGATGACTGGCCTCAGGAAAAAAAGTGAAGGCCCTTTGCATTCGGCTAGAAATAGCCGAGTGGTGGTTCCACCGCGAACAAGTGGCCATCTTGAGAACCACAATTCAGCACGTTGGATAGTACCCCGCATTGACTCACCAGGACTGATATCAGAAATCTTTATCCTTTAGCTTGCGATGCTATAACAATCTGCACTTAGAGTCGTAAGTCAATTAAGTCGTAAGTCGTAAGTCAATAAGTCGTAAGTCAATTAAGTCGTAAGTCGTAAGTCAATAAGTCGTAAGTCAATTAAGTCGTAAGTCATAAGTCAATGAGTCGTTAAGTCAATTTGCTGCATGCATACATATAGGCATATATACATATAGTCGTTTTAGATTATTAGATATTAGATCAAGATTTTTGAGTAGTGTTAATATTGAAGTTAAATTTCGTTGGGTTATTAGCAATTTACTTTAGCAACCTTTTTATTTTTTCCCCTTTGATGTTCAATAAATCTTTATCAACGAAATTGATTGTTGTTTTTTACCGATAATTGATTAACGGTAGACTTTGAAACTCTATAGTTTCTAGTGCTTGCAGTATGTGCGAACAAACCTATGAAACCATCGATGCATCTAAAACTGATAGATAGCATTACTACGAGATACCTTTTTAAACAAATGGGGCTTTCTATCAGCAATAACCAGTCACTTAACACATGTGGTAACTGCTACTAGTTTACATCTACGTCAGAGTAATTATAGATTGAATTTTTGGTGTAAATTGTGGTTCTTTCCAAGTAGAAGGATCAGTCAAAGACATCTAGTCCCATTCTGTTTTTAACTATTGGTGGCTGTTACTCAGAGAGGAAACCAAGATAGAGTTTCATCTGTGGGGTGCTTGAGATTTCAACAGAATGTTCAACGTGCTTCAACATGTAGGTTAAACATAATTGGTATGTTACAGTGACATAGCATTGTAAATTTTATGCAATTGTGCAACTTCTCGGCATCTTAAACGACTTAGATTGAATAGTTTGAAAGGATAAACGCTGGATAAGCTCATTAAATAGAAGCCTAGCTAACCTGCTACCGTAATTGCTGGTGTTTCCAAGTCGATTGGAGAGTAGATGCTGATACGTGGCGTATAGGAGCCTCTGCCTGAGAAAATAAGGAAATTAAAAATCAGAGATATTGATAAACACGTTACCACGTCCAATTATTGCAAATTTTTAGGTAGAAATTTTGATAAGTAGGATTTGACCGCAACTAGTTACTTGAGAAGTTCCTTTCTGCCTGTAGTGTTTTTATGAACAGATAGTTAATTTCCACAGAACTTAATTTTTAACAATACCTAGTTAATTTAAATGGAACTGATCCAGCTCTGTTGATAAGAATGAGACTTTTGAAAGAACCCTTCCCTTTCGTCATCAATAATAAAATGTTCCCAACCATAGAAGAATGTTGTGAAGCGTACCTTGACTTGGTGGAATCGCAACAGTGACACCATTTCTGTCTTGTTGAACTGCCCGACTATAGTAATCCCATGGTGCAACAGCCAGGTCAGCCTCTTTTGATGATGTCATGTTCTCAGAGTAAGGAATGCTATCAACAGGGATGAATAAAAAAAAACAGCATTACAGAGCAAGATGTCATGTTTAGTGCTCGGTCACGCTATCATAAATACGCTGCAAAATAGAACAGCCCAATAGAATCTAGATTTCAACACCATCATACAACACTTTAGAAGCTGTATATTAATTTACAACACAGCATATGCTGTATATTTTCTGAACATTTCACTTTGAAANCGTAAGTCAATTAAGTCGTAAGTCGTAAGTCAATAAGTCGTAAGTCAATTAAGTCGTAAGTCGTAAGTCAACGAGTCGTAAGTCAATTAAGTCGTAAGTCATAAGTCAACGAGTCGTTAAGTCAATTTGCTGCATGCATACATATAGGCATATATACATATATTCGTTTTAGATTATTAGATATTAGATCAATATTATTGGGTAGTGTTAATATTGAAGTTAAATTTCGTTGGGTTATTAGCAATTTACTTTAGCAACCTTTTTATTTTTTCCCCTTTGATGTTCAATAAATCTTTACCAACGAAATTGATTGTTGTTTTGCCCCGATAATTGATTAACGGTAGACTTTGAAACTCTATAGTTTATAGTGCTTGCAGAATGTGCGAACAAACCTATGAAACCATCGATGCATCTAAAATTGATAGATAGCATTACTACGAGATACATTTTTTAAACAAATGGGGCTTTCTATCAGCAATAACCAGTCACTTAACACATGTGGTAACTGCTACTAGTTTACATCTACGTCAGAGAAATTATAGATTGAATTTTAGGTGTAAATTGTTGCTCTTTGCAAGTAGAAGGATCAGTCCAAGACATCTAGTCCTATTCTGTTTTAACTACTGGTGGCTGTTCTTCAGAGAGGAAACCAAGATAGGGTTTCATCTGTGGGGTGCTTGATATTTCAACGGAATGTTCAACGTGCTTCAAAATGTAGGTTAAACATAATTGGTATGTTACAGTGACATGGCATTGTAAATTTTATGCAATTGTGCAGCTTCTCGGTATCTTAAACGACTTGGATTGAATAGTTTGAAAGGATAAACGCTGGATAGGCTCATTAAATAAAAGCCTAGCTAACCTGCTACCGTAATTGCTGGTGTTTCCAAGTCGATTGGAGCGTAGATGCTGATACGTGGCGTATAGGAGCCTCTGCCTGAAAAAATAAAGCAATTAAGAATCAGAGACATTGATAAACACGTTACCACGTCCAATTAATGCAAAGTGTGAAGGTAGAACTTTTGATAAGTAGGGTTTGACAGCAACTAGTTACTTGAGAAGTTCCTTTCTGACTGTCTGTAGTGTCTTTATGAACAGATAGTTAATTTCCACAAAACTTAATTTGTAACAATACCTAGTTAATTTAAATGGAACTGATCCAGCTCTGTTGATAAGAATGAGACTTTGGAAAGAACCCTTCCCTTTCGTCATCAATAATAAAATGTTCCCAACCGTAGAAGAATGTTGTGAAGCGTACCTTGACTTGGTGGAATCGCAACAGTGACACCATTTCTGTCTTGTTGAACTGCCCGACTATAGTAATCCCATGGTGCAACAGCCAGGTCAGCCTCTTTTGATGACGTCATGTTCTCAGAGTAAGGAATGCTATCAACAGGAATGAATAACAAGAAACAGCATTACAGAGCAAAATATCATGTTTAGTGCTCGGTCACGCTATCATAAATACGCTGCAAAAGAGAACAACCCAATGTCATCTAGCTTTCAACACCATCATACAACACCTTAGAAGCTGTATATTAATTTACAACACAGCATATGCTGTATATTTTCTGAACATTTCACTTTGAAATCGCTAGAAAATCGACTTTGTAGAATTCAATGTGTCTTCTTTGCTGCTAATAATTTCACAGGAGCAGTCATGAGAGATCATGCAGCTGCATACATCAATTGTCGTTTCATAGCATATTTTTGCGGATAACGAGACAAGAAGGTGAACCTTCAGATAATTATATGACTTACCAATGACAATTTCCTGGTCTTACACACATAACTATAACATAGTTGCTCTATTTCAGAAAACACAAGACATCTTGAATCGCTGTCGAAACGACGAGACGAAGAACAACAACAACACCATACAAAATCGCCAAGCGTCAGTCGCTAAATGTGTCCCATTTATCAGATATTCAGCCTAATCTGATAAACCTTAAAATCCCTTTTGACATCAATGCAGTAAGAAAAACTACTGTGCTGCACAATAAACTTACGTGTCATTCAAAGTTCGAACGATTCCCCAATGCGTTCGTAAAAAGACGTCCTCCACTTGATTGCTAGAAAAGAAGATCAATGGTAATTATCACAAATTACTGGAGCGGATTCAGCTTCCCTTTCTTCAACTTTTAATCAAGTTCTTATGCATAAAAAATTTACATGCTAGGTTTTTACTTGGTCAAAAGGTCAAATGCATTGTTTACATTCTTCTACTTTTAGTACCAGACTATCAGTGTTCACTAATAAATCATGAGTCAGCTGCGAGCGCTGCTATTTTATGCAAAGTGACATGAGTGCATGATGACAATTTCAATTTAGCTTCACTGCATCATATATACTGATCCTATGATTATCATAAACATGCACAGTTAATTTTCAACTGGAAAGTAAGAACCAATCTTATTATGTATTCGTGTTGTAAATTAGCACGATCTAAGGTTTAAACAATGGAGCTGTTCGAAAATGGCGAAACGAGAAATGGTAAAACTGATCAGAAAGATTAGAAGGATCTTTTGAAATGGGTTTCATTTGACATTAAAACATTCTCACTCATGGCCAATTCGTATTTGTTAAAGTATAGCACAACCAGAAGCGATGAAGCTTGCAGGAAACTTGTAGCATTAAGTGGCTATGAAAATCAATAACTTTCCCTGAAACCAGATTGCTTTCAATTACATCAGATTTATTATAGCAAGGATTCTGTCAGAAATCCTATATATAAAAGCACCGTTGAGAACTGTTTTTAACTGACATTGAGTAATCATATCAGGCTACAGTCTACATATCACCCTATAACAGCTGCATAGAAGAAGGCACTTTCCTCTAACAGCTGAAGTATAAGGTGCGAATAGAACGCCTGGGCTTACATTTGCATATTATGTCCGTTTGTTATGTGGTTTTACCTGTCCATCAGCCCCTTCTTCTGCTTCCAGATCTCCTTCAGGCCATCTGTTGATACGGCATCCAGCAAGAGACCATTAAGAAATCGTGAATCGCCTGATTGGAAAGCATTCATGTATAAGTGGTTTTGCAGGCCGATGGTTTTATATCTATGTGGCATTTGCATATGGATTCGCATGTAAGTATATATTCATGTAAATGGTATTGCATGTTTGTGGATTTTAATGTAAGTGGATGTGCATGTAAGTTGCTTTGCATGTACATGGCGTTGCATGTATTTGGATTATCTTGTACGTGTATTTGCATGTAAATGGCGTTGCATGTATTTGGATTATCTTGTACGTGTATTTGCATGTAAATGGCTTTGTATGTGTGGCTACCTCACATATCCGATTTAAATGTCAATGGTGCACGCCGTATCATTATATAACAGGTTACATCGTGGCATTCGTTGCCAGTAAAAGTAAGCTCACATGCGCTCAAGTCTCCTCCATTAGCGATGTGATCCTCAATAATCTTCAGGAGACTTTCTTTGACATTTTCTTGCTTGCGTATCTTGGAACAAAATGGCCTGCAATGGCATGAAAGGAGAATTGATCAATATTATTCGATGTATCTTAAGATGGAACCAAATCAACCGGTTTAGAGTCAAAACTTACCAACGTTTGATCTTATCGACACTTTCAATTGCAATCTTTCCTGAGACGTTCATGATAATAAAATTGAAAAATAAGATGTGAAAGTTGTCTACGAAATGTCAGGTTCTCTATGCACATACAACAAATTCCAAGGTTCACATAGACCCAGTCCAATTTAATGAATCAGCATGTATAAGGTTAACAGGAGTGTGTCATTGCAGACACATCTCCAAAACTTCATATCGTCGAGCAGATCCATGTAACTATGACAACGAGGCAACATGTTGGAGGCTGCTACTAAAGCATGTATAATAAGAAACTGGCAGCAAAATCTATATATCAAGCGTAGAAACAATTTGTTGACATATTAACCGGCTGTTTTTGAAAGATATCGGTTTTTATAACCATCGGTGAATAATAAAAATAAGATGACAAAACAGGTCGTTTTGATACATAGGAATAATATTCTTTATAGTAACATCAAGAAGATGGCTACAATAAAGTATAACACACGAAGATGTAAAGAGAATATCCACAAATTTCCTTGTTGCTAATTGTCAAAGTTGGCTAAGATAAATTTAGATGATGGTTATACATTTTAATACATTGCATTGGCAATTCATCTATTGAAAACTTCGCACAAAAATGTCTTGAAGCAGTAAAAATAGTCTGCTTCAGAAATCATAGAATCATCTGCAGTGGAAAGTTACAAAGCATACTTATATTTTGAGCGAGCATGTCTATAAGCTGTCTCTACGCATAGCGCTGCTTCTTGCATTAAATGTAAAAGAATGTGACAAACATACTAACCTTGTGCCATACTTATCTTCGGTTTGTTGATAACGAATCCAAATTTTGGTGACGCAACGCCAATACTGTAGATGATATATCATCAACCATGACGTTGGTACACGCGGTAGTTATTTCTATGGGAACTGATCATATGATGTCACGAACTCACCTAAATGGACTGCTCTGTGAACGAACGAAATAGTACTCCATCTCTTGACGTCGTACACGCAGCTGAAGATGAAAAGGTGAAATAAGTCTAATGGTACAGCATTTGTATTCAAATCATTACAAAATTAAAATACAAAAACCAATCGTTTCTCCACAGGCAATACACTAGAAAATATTTCGATGATTGAATACTGGTAGAAACTATAACTTTACGCTAATGCCAGGAATTTATCGGCACTTGCTCCAATTTTATTAGCTGGTCATCGAATCAAAAACAGATTGTCATTCGCTCTGTTTTCAAAGATTGTTGCATAAATTCTAAAGTGTTCGGTCATTTTGTATCATTTCTCTTCCAGGTATGCGTTGAAATGTACATCAGTTATACTTAGTTATGTTGACAAGGCAACACGTACACACAGAATATCTGACGAATCAGCGACTGTCTACTTCGTGATTTCAATCAAATGATTCCTGCCATCTTATCCATGGCCCTGGACTAAAGCGTTTTCCGGGACTAAATCCTAAGTTCCATAATCATACAGATTTTATCAATTTAATCCAGATTAGATGTTTATTCTCCTGCGACGCTTTATTCCAGGTTCATGAACAAGGTCCCTGCTGATCATTAAACTTTATTTAGGGCTTTCTTCATATATTTTACAGATTAATATGCTGCCTGTGTGTAGACTAGTCTTGCCATAGGAATACACATGTGCATTGCAGCATCGTATAAATTGGTATAACGTATGACACGATGCCGCATTAACAGTCAGAGAGCAAGGTACCTCGTCACTAGATTTAACGAAAGTCTCAAATTTCATTGATCCGCCATTGGACAGAATCATTCTTTCGCGAAGCTAGAAACGATGGAGATGAAAGAGTCAACTATAGACACAAACGGATGATAACGAAGACATCTGATAGATATGGCACAATGCCGACGACATAATTGTCATAAAACCTGTTCAACCAAGGAATGATTCGCCACTGCAAATTCCATCTCGTCAAGGTCCATGTTGGGCTGAGGTACGAGAAGACTCAGCTAGAATGGAAGGAAAGACTTTCACAATAAAAGAATGCTATGCGCCATTGAGTGAGTTTGGTATTCAAAATAGCTGAAAATACGGAGTAGGAAATGCCTTCACATGAACTAGCTGTGAGAAAGTAAATACTAGCTGTAAGAATCTTATGCGTCGTTGAGTGAGTTCAGTACTCAAACTAGCAGAAAATACTCTGAAGAGGGTTGTGAAATTCCTCCAAATAGTTGTGAGAAATCAAATACTAGTCGATGGAGACTCATGCTTTGATTTTATGTTATACATCAAGAATGCGAGGCTAAATGAAGTCACTATTATAGTAATATGCTCTAATGTACGATGTTTAAAATATTAAACGCTTTGCTGCCACTTCATGTTAGTTTAATACAGTCGCAGTTGGTTAAACGAGAGTTTTAAATGGCCACGAAGAAAACAATTGTGTGGAAACCCTGGCATAGGAAATCTTAGTTTGATAGTCGCCACACCTTGTCGCCACTAATTCCCGGATGTATGAGAATGAGTCCGTTGTTGTCGATGGCAAAGAGATATCCATTGTGGCCAATCTGGAAGAAAATTACAAAATTTAAAGTCTTATTAGTATGTTGGAAATGAAAGAAATGAGGCTGCTGTGAGCAAGAACAGAAAGTAACAGTAAATTATATCACTCTGACCTACCAGTGGGAGTGGAACAAATTCACTCAGATCTTTGACCAACACATCAGTTGCCATGACACCAAGTAGTTTTGAGTTCTTTGTGAAAAAAATGTCAATATTTTCAACCACAATTCATTATTATTACCAATTAAGGTATGTAAATAAAATATTTACTGATTAATAAACAAAGAATATAAAAGCGAACTCAGCTTACAATTACGCAAGATGTTAACGTCAGCAACATGTATTTTGGTAGGAGGCGTTTAATGATATTCTTCTATTAAATTTGTTATATCAACGTTCTTAGCCTAACCCTGTCTGCTTTATTTTCAAGCATCAATTAGTTGGAAATCATTTCGAGCGTTTCAATTGACCAAGTGCAGCCAATATGCATTTTGGAATCGAACCGACTTCAGTTACGTGCATTAGAGTTGAAATCGACATTTTTGACAGCCAAGAACAATCCTTGAAATTGACCGTCATAGAAGAGAGTACGGTTGAATGCGCTTCAAACAAAACCATAATTATTCTGATGTCATCATAGTTATATGACAGAGGTCAAATGGAATGAACCCCCAAATGCAATGGAACTACCCTTGATCGAGTATAATTGATATAAAGGCTGAACATAATAGCAGTGATTCTACATTACATCATCGTGCAAACAAGACGCTTTTGCTCTTCATTCACAGTTGCCCTTTTCATCCTTTATTGAAAAGTAACTTCCAACCTAGGAAGGAATTTGAGCTCTGGGACCTTATTAATGAACCGGAACCAAGGCATAGTCCGGGACTAAATCTCAAGTCCCATATACAGATTTTAGCAAATTAGTCCAGGATAAATGTTTAGTCCGGGACTACGCTTTAGTCCCGGTCCATGAATAAGGCCAATGGAAAAGCAAAGGAATCTGCTGTCCGTAGAAACTGACATGATGACGTTATTTCGAACCAGTTCTATTGTATAGCTTTCCTTCAGAAGCTAATGTCGCTGGACATCTCAATACCTGGTTGATTATTTTCACATGCAAATGACATTGATCAATGAGAAGATCAAATACTCACCGATTGTTTGGGATTCTCAAAAACTGGTGTGGAACCTGTTGAAACCAGACCTCCTCCCTAGAAAACAGGCAAGATAATATAAAACGTTCAGGATTAGACATACAAATGTTGCACAATGTCGGTGTCCAATCGATTGTTGCACTGTGAAGGGCTAGGGAAGCTGTAGGACCCAGCGGCGAATGCCCCCCTCCACGTTTGGCAGCATTAATCTTCAGTAGGGCAATACAAGCTTGTTTTATATATTTCCGTTTTAAAATACAATCTAGTACAGCACAAATGATCATCACCCATCTCTCGTCGGAGAATGTAGCCAATGTGTCGAAGATAAGACTACTTAATGTTTCAAGATGAAAGGTTGCGAACTACATGTTGTTGTTTAACACAAAGTATTCTGTAAACATTAACATATACACTGTGAACGGATACATCCTTGTGGGGGACTTGTCACGGTCATATTCGGGGAAAAAACGTCAATAATATTTAAAAGTTTTTACGATGATACCCCCTTCCCAAATAAAGTAACACTAAATATATATGTCTATCAGAATTGTATTTGCATCATTATTACTGGATTTTCTGTTTGACCAGGTTCCACCAGTCAAATCCCGTTGACAGAGTTCTCAACCTTCGCTGGATTTGTATTCATTTTATCCTGCTTTATCCTAGGTGATAACTAAAACAGTGCTGCTTCTTCTTACCGTTGCATCAACAAACACGCTCGTAAACACAGTGGGCTTGTCTTGGCTGGCACCAACTGGACGGCTAAGAACCCGGATGTAAGTCTGAAACACGACAGTCAATCACAATTAAAAACTGTAAGATCACTTCATTAGACTATACTATACCAACTGTACAATCAAAAACAAGGATAATCTTGTCCGTACAGAGAGGGAACGCTGCCAGCAATTTAGGATCCCTGCCCACAGTGCCCAGCGGTTGTTGCTTGCCAGATTTTGAAATATGATGTAAGTATTGTAGCAATTAATTTTGATAGTCGTAAGATTAGGCCTGTTTTCACTGTAATATTTATTTGAATTATGTATTTTATCAAGGTTAAGTTTTATCTAGTAGTTGCCAGTGAAATGTATTTTTCAGTTAAATAGATCAAAAACTGCTTTATCTGTAGATGATTCCTCCTTCTCTCTCCCTCTCTCTCTCTCACACACCATCCTTATCTGGCTAACTTTCTGTTAGTCACTTAATGTGCATCTAATCTCATGTTATCCAGTTTGTATAATGATATAAATTAAATTTGTTTACTGTTATTTACATATAATCACGGGTCTTCCAAACAAACAAGCAATTTTGCTTACAGAATGACCCTGTTGTATCTGATAATTTAATTATTCATATGTATCATTGATGTGTAGTATTACCTTACAATTTATGACTGATATGATGAAATAAACAAACAAACAATTTATTTCATCGGCTGGTCTACTTACTGCAAACCTGCTGTAGAATGCAATGTTGTATAGTTATTCTGTTTTCCTTTATGATACGTTGATTGATCGCTCAGATAAAAGACAATTTCAATTCTACGTATCTTCATCAAATTAGTGAGAGCAGCACGATGCCTATGAATCTATATACTACTGATGCTGCATTACCTTATTTAGAGAATTTCGTAGAATTTTTGGTTTAGCTACGTATAATTTATCGGAATAGTTGCACATTTGTGAGAATTATGATAATAATTAGCTTTCGTCTTAACTGCTCTACCCCACGCAATACCAGCTTAAAGAATGTAGTCGCAACATTTTACGATGAAATTAACATTACGTAAAGCAGAACTAACATTAAGTAAAAGGATTTAGAATAGATCCAACAATAAAGATATACAGAAGATCACATACTGCTTTTCAAGGCAGGATAGCATCAATTTTAATTTATAAGCCATTCTGCCCCATCTTGACCTCATGCTTACGTCAACCAAGAAAGCGGTCAAAGACAAGAAACAATGGAAAAGATCACTCCCTAATTAGCTACATGTTTTACCTCCTTTTCGGTTCGCTAATTAAGTGTATTAGATGATGAAGACATTCTACATTAACCGATAGTTTCTCCTTGTGATATATTCTGGAAAAGTAGGAACATGCTATTGCTTCAAGTATCAATTTCCATTAAAAAGAAGCTTGTTCTGGGGACGAACTCAATCGAAAATCTTATCTGACTTGAGAGCTCAGTTGTGGCTTACAGCGTGGACAACTATTCTTGCTTAAAATGTATTATACGTATACTATATTC